>JAFBJT010094347.1:15866-35428 GCA_016785325.1 Chascanopsetta lugubris
GGGGGGGAGGGAGGAGGAGGAGGCTCAGCTCATGGTCAGTCAGCATCCTGCGCCTGAACACACCGTGACACGTTCAAGAACCCGAGTACACGCACTTCAGCAACAAACACTCCGTGGATCCGACAGTCTGGCGTCGAGTTTTTGCTGCTCCCGTAAAGAATTAGAGGCCGGTGAACACGGGGGTCAGATTTCGTCGCTTGAGTTCATTAAAGGTGCAGTGTGTACGGTTTGGCGACATCTCGAGGTGAAGTTGCGCGTTGTCTCCATCACCTCACCCGCACCCTCCCGAACATGCAGGAGAGCAAGTGGGAGACTTCACTTGTCATTCAAACTCAGACGATGCTTAGTACGTCCACTTTTACCACTGTGAAAACATGGCGGCCTCCGTAGAGAGGACCCTCTCCTCGTGTAGATGTACATTAACGGGCTCATTTCAGGGTCACGGGGGGAAATCAAACATTTCGGTGATGTTGGTATGCACTGTTTGAGTAATATTTCTAGAAGTGACAAAAATGACAGACATCTCACGCACGACCCTCTTCTGCTCCTCTCTGTGGCTCGTGAACCCGGGAACTCGCCGGCCCCCCTCCAGAGGCAGCGGGCGGAGCTCACGCTCCTGGAGGAGCAGCAGGAGGAGCGCGACAAGATTCAGGGTCAGCGGAACAGACGTCAGGAGCTGGATCGCGACTTCAGGAGGAAGATGAGGCGCCTGGCCCAGGAGCAGGAGGAGCAGCGGCGGCAGGACATGAACATGGTGAGCCAGGCGCTCCAAGAGGACACCAACAAGAAGGAGGAGGCCGCCCAGAGGAAGGTAAACACGCCTGAGAGTCAGCTGGTCTGTGCAGCCACGCGCAATGTCGTCATGTAACGTTTGAAGCAAACAAATGTTTACAAAAGCCGGCGTGGGCTCCGTTTTTGAGCTGCTGAACAGCCACAATGTTTAGTTGTGGCCGGGAATCCTTCCTCACAGCGACGCTGTTGTTGTTGTGGTTGTTGTGGTGTTGCTGCACTTCAGATGAAGCTGCGCGAGGATCAGCTGCGGTACAGAGAGTATCTGTCTGAGGAGATGGAGCGACAGAAGAGGGAGGACGAGGAGCTGGATCAGCTGATCGACGAGAAGATGGAGGAGGACTGGGCCCGAAGAGAAGAAGTGACCCGGCGTCAGAGAGAGAGAAGCAAGAGACTCATGGACGAAGTGCTGGAGTCCCAGCGACTGCAGATCCAACGCAACCGTGAGAGAAGCTCAGCCAGACTGTGAGACACCAGTGTTAGAGAGGGGAACCACCTATTCAGGTGTGTGTGTGTGTGTGTGTGTGTGTGTGTGTGTAGTTGACCTGGAGGAGCAGAGTCGAGCTGAAGTTCTCGAAGAGAGGGTGGAGCTGGACCGACTGATGGAGGAGATGAAGGTGCAGGAGGAGGAGGAGAGAAAAAAGTAAGACACGTGTTCATCATCATGTGTTCATCTGTGTGTGTCGCGTTTGCCTCCACGTCATCGTTCATCATGTGTTCACCATGTACTTGTTGTGGATTCGTCGCACGTTCGTCGTGTTTTCTTCACGTCTTCATTCTGTGTCCATCCATTGGTCACACCCTTTGTCACGTCTTCATGTCTTCATCACATGCTCATGCCCTGTTCATGTGTTCACAGGAACAGAGAGATGTGTGAGGAGTACAAGTGCGAGCTCATGCATCAGATGTACGAGCAGCAGGTGCTCCAGTCCGAACGCCGAGCTGAGAACCAGAAGTGGGAGGAGCATCAGTTGAAGCAGAGGCAGATGGATGAACAGAGGATCCTCCGCCTCATGGCCACGCCCACCTCACACCCCGCCGCCTCCGATTCTCTCGGGGGGACAGACAGGTCCGGGTCCGGGTCCGGGTCCAGGTCCAGGTCCGCCCCCACAGACCATCAAAAACCAAACCAGGAGTAGAATCTGTTTCCATGGGGATCAGAGTCAGGATGTTTGTTGTCGTTGCTATAGTAACAATGTTTACCATCAAAACGTGACCTCAAAATGTGAAGGGCGGAGCCTGATCCATGTCCTCGCCCCATGTGTTACTGAACATCTTGTTCAGTAAACAAACAAAAATTATTTCTCGAATGAATTAAATCTTTCAAATAACTTAATTCCTCCCTTGTGTTCATTGTTATGTATTATATAGTGCTGTGCACTCTATATAAAAGTATATCATTTACTTTAAATTACAGTGTAATATAAAATCACTTATTTCTTTCCTTCACTGTTGCTGTGTACGGGTCTGACCACCAGGGGGAGACAGAGTCCTTTGAGGCCGCCATGATTTTACCATAGCTCATATATTATTATTTTTACTATAATTATGATTATTATTATTATCATAATTATCAATTGTAATTTTTTCAATCATTATTGACGTGGTGACCGTGTCTCGGCGACGGAAACAGCACAATCACAGCCACTTCCTCTCACAGCAGGAAGCAGGAAGGAGAGAGTGATGGGGGAGAGGAGGGGGAGGAGTGTTGTTGTGACGCAGCCCCCCCTCCCCACCCACACCCTCGCTCTCTCTCGCTTTCACACACACACACAGTCGACCGGGGACAGGAAGACACAGAAAGCCCAAAGAAAGGCTCTGATTTCCTGGACCACCGGACCGGGACTCGGGGCGATGAGGACGCCGGAGACGAGCACCCTTCCCCCGCAGCCCCGGACCTCGGCTCTGGGCCGGAACCCGGAGCAGTAGCCGCGGAGCTTTCCGTGCTTTCGTTCCCATTGTGCCGCTGCTTCGTGGCGCAGGAGGGGACGATGCCTCCGCCTTGTCTCTCCCGCACCGACACGCAGCTCGATCCGTCCCCGACACGCACCGACCTCTGCCCGCGTCCCGAGCCCGAGGAGCGCGCCGATTCCCGCAGGAGCCCGTGCGCCCCCATGCAGCGCGCTCCGGATCCATGAAGAATCTCCACGAGAAGACGGAGGGGGGGGAGGTGGAGGTGGAGGTGGAGTTGGGGTCCGGCCGCGGCGCCGCCGAGGAGGAGGACATCAACCTGAAGACGGCCAGGGTGTGGAGAGATGCCGCCCTGCGCTCCAGGAAGCTGCGGAGCAACATGCGCCAGCTCACCCTCTGCTCCAAGAACAACCAGGTCACCCTGCCCGAGGACGTGGCCGAGGTGGAGGCGCTCAACCTGGGCAACAACTCCCTGCAGGAGCTGCCTCTCGGGCTGGGAGCCTCCCTGAACAACCTGCGCATCCTGGTCCTCCGCAGGAACAAGTTCAGCTTGGTTCCCCGGGCCGTGTTCGAGCTGGTGCGGCTGGAGGAGCTGGACATGAGCCACAACAGCCTGAGGAGCCTGAGCGGCTCCGTGGTGGAGCTGCGGGGCCTGAAGAAGCTCTGCATCAGCCACAACAAGATCCAGCAGCTGCCCGAGCACATCGGAGAGCTCCAGCTCCTGGAGGAGCTGGACATCAGCTTCAACGAGCTGCACCACCTCCCCGGGTCCTTCTGCGGCCTCGGCAGGCTCAGGACTCTGGACGCCGACCACAACAAGCTGAACCGCTTCCCCGCCGAGATCCTGGCTCTCGGCGAGCTGGAGGAGCTGGACTGCTCCGGCAACAAGTTCGAGGAGTTGCCGTCGGACATCGCCAAGCTGAGCTCCATCAAGATCCTGTGGCTCAGCAGCCTGCGCGTGTCCTCGTTACCCCACACCTTCTGCCGCCTGCGGCACCTGGAGAGTCTGATGCTGGACGGGAACAAGCTCGCCACGCTGCCGCCGGCCTTCGGGAACCTGCAGAAGCTCAAGATGATCAACCTGTCGTCCAACGAGTTCCAGAACTTCCCGCAGGTCATCTTAAGCATCGGCGGACTGGAGGAAGTGTACCTGAGCAGGAACCGCCTGACCCACGTCCCCGAGGAGATCGGCGGGCTGGAGAAGCTGGTGAACCTCTGGCTGGACAACAACAACATCACCTACCTGCCCGACTCCGTGGTGGAGCTGGAGAAGCTGGAGGAGCTGGTGCTGCAGGGGAACCAGATCGCCATTCTGCCCGAGAACTTTGGCAAGCTCTCCAAAGTCAACATCTGGAAGGTGAAGGACAACCCCCTGATCCAGCCCCCGTACGAGGTGTGCATGAAGGGCATCCCGTACATCGCCGCCTATCAGAAGGAGCTGGCGCAGTCCCAACACGCCGTGAAGCCCCGCCTCAAGCTCGTCCTGATGGGGACGAAAAACGCAGGGAAGACGTGGCTGCGGCGGAGCGTGGTGGGACAGGGGGACGTCGCGGCAAGTCCGGGACACAAAGGGATCGAGGTGACGAACTGGGTGGCCGATGCGGATCGTTCCCTTACCTTTCTGGTGTACGATTTGTCAGGGAAGCCCAACTATGACCTCATCAAACCCTTTTTCCTGTCCCCCGGGGCCCTCTACGTCCTCGTCGTCAACCTGAAAACGTATTCGCCTAAGAACTTCTACGCCCACGTCGGGTACTTCCTCCACCTCCTCGCCGCCAAGGTGCCCCACGCCGTGGTGTGCGTGGTGGGGACCCACGCCGACCTGTGTGGGGAGGTGGAGCTGGAGGAGAAGAGCCTGGACATCCACCGACAGATCGGCCTGCAGGAGAGGACGGACGTCCAGAGTCTGAGGGGCCTGGCTCTGCAGGTGGACCAGGCGCTGGAGCAGGGCTTCAACCTCCGCATCTCCAGCCCCCACGTCCTCTTCTACGCCGTCTCCGACCGGAACCTGAGGCGGCGGAAAGCTCAGCTGCAGTTCATGCTGAACCACCGGCTGCAGGTCCTGTCGCCCGTCCTCAGCGTGAGCTGCACGGAGACACGGAGGAACGTCCAGAGGCTGCGGGACAAGCTCATGTCCATCGCCGACCACAGAGACATCTTCCCCAACCTGCACCGCGTCCTGCCAAAGTCCTGGCAGACGCTGGAGGAGCTGCACTTGAAGCCCAAAGACTTGTGGTTGTCCTGGTCGGACTCGGCTCGCCTGGGCCTGCAGGCGGGTCTGACAGAGGACCGCCTCCAGAGCGCCCTGTCCTACCTGCACGAGAGCGGCAAGCTGCTCTACTTTGAGGACAGCGCCACGCTGAAGGACTACGTTTTCCACAATCTGCCGCGGTTCATCGCAATCCTCAACGTCTTCTTCCACCGCGACAAGTCCACGCTGCTGGACCGGCTCCTGTCTGAGGGCGAGAGGGGGGACAAGGGGAGGGTGAGCCTGGTCATCGAGGACGAGAAGGGCGAGAGCCTCCGGGTGACGCATCTGCAGCAGCACGTGGAGGGCTTCCTCCAACATGGCCTCCTGCCCTCCAACGTCATCCGCCTGCTGCTCAGGCCGCTGATCCAGACGCAGCAGGACCTGCACCTCATCATGGAGCTGCTGGAGAAGATGGGCGTCTGCTACTGCATCAACAGACCCCGCCGCAAACCCCTGAACGGCGCCACCGCCTGGTTCAAGTTCCCCAGCTACGTCAGCAGCGAGGAGGTGGGGGCGGAGGCCTCGGGCGGCGGCGGCGGCGGCGGCGGCGGCTCCGTGCCTCACTGCCACTTCTTCTCCGTGGAGCAGCTGCACATCCAGTTCAGCTTCCCCTTCCTGTTTCCTCCCGGCCTGTTCGCCCGCTTCAGCGTGCAGATCAACGGCCACGTGGTCCAGAGGTCGGACGGCCGCCACCGGATCGTGGCCTATCGGGGCAAAGTCCCTGTGGTGATCAGCCACCGGCCGGCCGGCGGCAAGCTGCAGCCGGAGACCCTGTCCATCGCCAGCCACGCCTCGCTGCCCAACATCTGGACGGCGTGGCAGGCCGTCACGCCGCTGGTGGAGGAGCTGAACGTGCTGCTGCAGGAGTGGCCCGGCCTCCACTACCACGTCCACGTGCTCTGCTCCAAGTGCCTCAAGAGGGGGTCGTCCAACCCGCACGCCTTCCCAGGTAAAGCCGCTCGGACCCCGCCTCCTCCACACCCCCCAACACACCCGTGGCGTGAATGTAAACGTAGTGACATCATCGTGGCGCTCACAGTTGCGGAACCACGACAACTAAATATGTTAGTATGATTTTTGTCTGGTCACGTGACTGATCAGCAGCGTCTGGTGCAGAGTGATGATGTCATGTGTTTTCATTTTAATGGACCTGCATTGAACCCCCCCCCCACCACCACCACCCACCAGCACCGCCACCACCCTCCTTTCTCTGATGGATCAAATTCAGTTTATAATGGGAGGAAGTGGTCCAGTGTGTGTGTGAGTGTGTGAGAGTGTGTGTGTGTGTGTGTGTGTGTGTGTGTGAGTGCGTGTGTGTGTGTGTGTGGCGTTAGCCGGCAGGCCGGGGGAAGCAGGGGAGGGGCGTGTGTTGTTGACGGTGGCAGAGATAATCCTGGATGTTGATGCTCCTGATGCAGTGATGGAGGAGACGGTCGTCATGGCAACCTGACCCCCTTATACAGTAGTGACGCCCCCCCCCCCCCCCCCCCCCCCCCCCCCCCCCCCCCCCCCCCCCCCCCCCCACCACCACTGCACCCTTAAGCGTAAACACATGTGTGTGTTATCATCAGCATGCGATGCAGATGATGTCAAATCACAGACGGCGATGGAATCGCGTAGAAATCACTTTGCTTTTATTCCGCGCAGACTTTTGTAAACAGGCGCCGCCTCGTGTCGGAGCAGCGCCGCTTTCCGGCCTTTTATGGACAAGATATTTTTGGCTGTGGAGTTCAGGCTCCGCACGGGCGAGCCGACCGAACCCGTCTCCTCCCTCGCAGGTCCAGGGACTCGGAGCCTGACCTGACGGGCAGAGCAGGTTCATGGGTCGAACCCAGAGTCCTGTTGAATTTCCAGACTTATTATTTATTCGCCCTTCACTCCCTGTTTGGTTCAGGCCGCCAGATCAGCCTCCCTGACCCCTGACCCCTGACCCCTGACCCCTGACCTCTAGGCAGGGTCTCCACATCCACCCCTGCCCTCCCTCTCGGAAAAGGCTCCAGTCTCTTGTGATTGGTCAGCGCCTCTCTGCCGATGTAGGAGTCGCCCCGCCCACCGACGAACCAGACTCTGATCGTCACTGTGACATCAGCTCGAACAGGAAGGAGCATTTAGTCGCATGTGGTGTAAAGAGCGCCCCCTCAGGTGCGGAGGCAAAAAAACAAAACAAAACAGGGACGCGGAGAAAAAGCGGAATCGCCTCACGTGACTCTCCTGCTAAGCGCGTTAGCCTCGGCGGCGCACATGTCGGCGTTCGATTGCACACGGTAAACAAACACGTGTTTGTACGTTGATGTTTGTTTGTTTGAGCTGCGCGTGGTCCCACTTTCACTCCCGCTGTGGATCAGCTGCTCAGTCTGACTCGTCTTAATCTTATTAAAGGATTGTGGGATTAAAGCAACTCGCACATTCAGTCAGTCGCCGCTGAGCCAGTCTCGCTCCACCGTAACCACGGCGACTGCCGTCAGTCGCAGCTGAGCTCGCTGGAACTGCGGAGACTCCTCTCGTCAGGCGGGGGACTGAAGCGGTCCGGGGGGGTTTCCTGTCATGTGATCAGAACGGAAGACCCGTCCAAACCAATGAATAGATTCTGTCGACGCGCCTCCGGACCTTTTCTCTCCAACTCAATCAGGAAGCGATTCATTATTTGTGACATTGATACTCCGCACATCGTGGCTGTAAAGTGCGAGAACCTCAGCTGGTGTCGACAGGAAACAGACTAACCCGTATTGTTGCTCAGGATGATCCCTAGTGGATTCCTAACCCTAGTGGTGAAAAGTGGTATTACGTGCTAATTATATTTTTTTGCTGATTTGAACATTTAAAGGGGGAGAAAAAAAAACACTGAGTTGCTGCTTCAATGCAGATATGCGGGTGGCTGAGTATCAGCACTGAGGGGTCAGAGGTCAGCGTAGTTGTGTTTGTGGCAGCTTCCAGGGCCGTGAGGAGGGGGGGGGGGTGTCGAGTCATTGCGACGGTCTTCACGTCCTCCTCCGTGTTGTTGGGTGGCAGCTGAGGTGCGGCAACCGCAGGTGAAGTCAACAGCTCAGGTGAACCTGTCCAAACACGTCGCCCGCCACCGCTCACCCCCTCAAACGGTCGCCCGCTGCCGCTGCCGCGTAATCTGCCGAGGATGAAGTGTTACATCACCGCCGGTAATCCTGCTGCTTTATCTCACACATGTGATTGTGTGTGTGTGTGTGTGTGTGTGTGTGTGTGTCCGGGGGGGGGGTTGCTCAATTTGACTTCTCTCAGCTGTCCTGGGGGGGGGGGGGGGGGGGGGGGGGGGGGGGGGGGGGGGGGGGCAGGGGGGTCAACTCATTCCTGAATGCAGCCACGTCAGCTCATTGAAACGCGAACGAGAGTAACAACAGGAAACGGGCGAGAGGTGCAGCCCGGGTCGACCAGCAGGGGGCAGCACATGATGTGTGAACGCTGTCTGTTTACAGAACGTCCACATTGGTGTCGGCACTTATCACCAAACGTTTCTCAAACCTCCTGGGCTTTTTTCCGATTTGTCTTCTACATGTACAGCTCCACTTCCTCTTCCTGAGATATTTGTTTACTTCCTGTTTCCGTTAGAAACGTCATGGACACGTTCACTCACTTAGTCCATCCCAGAAAATGTCTAGTTACTCTGACTCAGGCATTTGTGATCACACACATAGAACATGTCAGGAACATGTGTGGAACATGTCAGGAACATGTATAGAACATGTGTGGAACATGTCAGGAACATGTATAGAACATGTCTGGAACATGTGTGGAACATGTCTGGAATATGTGGAACATGTCAGGAACATGTCTGGAACATGTGTGGAACATGTCAGGAACATGTGTGGAAGATGTTTGGAACACGTGGAACATGTCTGGAATGTGAGGAACATGTCTGGAACACGTGTGGAACATGTCTGGAACACGTGTGGAACATGTCAGGAACATGTGTGGAACGTGTCAGGAACACATGTGGAACATGTGTGGAACATGTTAGGAACACATGTGGAACATGTGTGGAACGTGTCAGGAACACGTGTGGAACATGTGTGGAACATGTTAGGAACACATGTGGAACATGTGTGGAACGTGTCAGGAACACGTGTGGAACATGTCAGGAACACGTGTGGAACATGTGTGGAACATGTTAGGAACACATGTGGAACATGTGTGGAACGTGTCAGGAACACGTGTGGAACACGTGTGGAACATGTCTGGAACGTGTCAGGAACACGTGTGGAACATGTCTGGAACGTGTCAGGAACACGTGTGGAACATGTCTGGAACGTGTCAGGAACACGTGTGGATCGTGTATGTAAACATCTTCTCTTCCGTTGAATCTTTTTGAGAATGACTTGCAGGAAGTGAAAGTGTTTGTTGAAGAGGTCGTGTCAGTTTCAGGGCTCAGTTTGATGCTGATCCTCGCTCGGCTGCATGAGAACAGTTTATCTCATTAGTCAGCAGATGTTCACATCTGGGACACGCACACACACACACACACACACACTGAGTGAGTGAGTGTGTGTGTGTGTGTGTGTGTGTGTTATCAGCAACACATTTCCGGGGAATCCCAGATCTCTGGAGCTTTGACACTTTCAAGTTTGATCTATTCCGAGCTGAAATGATGTCGTCGGTGATCTCGCGTTGATTCTTCAGTGTTATTTGATTTTTTCGCTGAGTCATAGTTCGGGTCTCGGAGTTAGAATACAGCTTTGATCCCGCTGACGTGGATCTGCTCCACTTATCTCTGCCGGCCTGCCTCTGCGCTGGAAGTGGCTCACATTCCTGAGGATCTGTGTGTTCAGTGTGCGAGGATAAGGAACGTCACGGAGCTCGGCGTCGCCGTGACGACCTCCTCTGCCCCGTTAGACACATCCTGCTTCTTATTTTAATCCACTGGCTCCGCAGACTCTCGGCTCTCTGCTCACTGGGCGGGGACACGTCACATCTCCACGCCTCCCTGAGCCAAAACTGCAAAGTGTAAATATTTAAAGTGTGACCACATGATGAGTGATCACATGATGTCACCATGATCAACTGTCCTCCATTTTTGATTTATGAACCACCTCTGTCCTGCAGTTTCCTGGAGTCAGGGAAACTCGTGCTCCTGAAACGACCTTGTCCTTATAAGGCTGTTGGAGTGTGTGTGTGTGTGTGTGTGTGTGTGTGTGTGTGTGTGTAGAGTTTACCTGCTCATGTGTTTGAACGGGGGGGTGGGGGTCAGCATTCCTGTCTCTTTATGTCAGGTTTGTGTGTGTGTGTGTGTGTGTGTGTGTGTGTGTGTGTGTGTGTGTGTGTGTGTGTGTGTGACCTAGTTCAGGACTCAGACAAATGAGAGCACAGATCTCCGGCTGCATTGAAGGCGACATCATAACAAAGAGTTAAATACTAAAATTCATCAAACAGTCATACAGACTTGAAATTATTAGATCAAATGACATCATTTAGACTGATTCATGCAGACATGATCATTGATAGTAGCAGTATTAGTATCAATAGTAATAATACCCACGACTACTCCCATTACAATAATGGTTTTGTCTCTCAGGGCTGAAAACACAAAACATGTAAATTAATCATTTGAATGTTAGAATCTGTGTGACGCACTGAGTCGGCCATTTTGGATTCCACCTCTTTCTCTGTGGATTTATTCACAAACATTTCTAACACATGAGAGCAGATGAAACATTGTTGGTGGTGACAGATTAAACTCATGTTGTTTGTTAATCTGGGATTAAAATGAGATGATAATCTGAACCCTGCAGTGAGGAGTTCTTTAAATGATTAGATCAAATGATGTCATTTAGTCTGATTCATGCAGACGTGATCATTGATAGTAGCAGTATTAGTATCAATAGTAATAATACCCACGACTACTCCCATTACAATAATGGTTTTGTCTCTCAGGGCTGAAAACACAAAACATGTAAATTAATCATTTGAATGTTAGAATCTGTGTGACGCACTGAGTCGGCCATTTTGGATTCCACCTCTTTCTCTGTGGATTTATTCACAAACATTTCTAACACATGAGAGCAGATGAAACATTGTTGGTGGTGACAGATTAAACTCATGTTGTTTGTTAATCTGGGATTAAAATGAGATTATAATCTGAACCCTGCAGTGAGGAGTTGATCTATGAGAGGGAAAGCGGGTCAGACTCGCAGGCACATTCTGAAGTATTTACAATTGTGAAGTATAACTGTGTTAATATACAAATGTACTTTGTTACTTTTCACCTCAGTCAGCAGAACTCCACATCATCCCACCTCTCACTGTGGAGATGCTGCCCTCTAGTGGATGAATCGAGACTCTGCCCTGAAACAGGATGATGTCACGAATACATTCTCTGTCTTTGCGTGTCCATGCGTGCATGTGCAACAGTGACTTCCCGTCTGTTGCCGTGGTAACTGACAGGCGATTGGCTGTGTTGCAGGTGAGCTGCTGAGTCAGATGCGACCCGAAGGTCTGACGGAGCTCATCTGTCCAAAGAACGGCTCCGAGCGCGTGCACGTGGCTCTGGTCTACCCCCCGACCCCCACCGTGGTCAGCCCCTCTCTCAAGTAACCCCGCCCCCTCCACCCAGCTCCACCCACAGCCTCAGTGTGGCTGAAGCACACCGACCTGATGATGTCACACCTGTACGTACAAACCTTATTCGCACCACACCGCTCAAAGACATTTCGATGTGGATATAAACATCTTCACTTACCGTTGTTTGTTTTCCTCTTCTTCTTCTGTTGCAGGTTGTGATGTCATCATTCTGCCCCGCCCCCCACAACTCACACACTGAGGACGAAGTGGAGCCCTGCATCCTCAGACATCACTGGGATCAGGAAGTTCAAACCAATCAGGACACTGGACTGAGGTGCTGAGGGGGCTGCAGTGCCCTCTATTGGCGGGGGGATTAAATGCTGGACAATTAAAAAGACTAAATGAGATGATGAGCTTTTTTTATTTATTATCGTCTGGAAACGACACAAAGTAAAAAATCTTCTCCTCCTCTTCTTCCTCCTCTTCCTCTGCAGTTTGTCGAGTCGGAACTTTTCACATGTTTCAAGCTATTATGTCTTAATGTTTGTAACCGAGGGTTTATTACTGTACTGAGCCTTGTTGTAGCAGGTCAGGGGGGCGGGGCAGAGAGATGATCTCTGACCCCTCCCATAAACAAACCCTCACAGACACACCCTCTCAGTGCAGATGTGTATTATTGCTGCACAGACTGTAAACATACTTTTTGTTTTAATGCCAAGGAGGTGCAGCTGGATGTGACCCCACCCATCGATGGACTGGTGTCATGTGACTGTGCAGAACCAATCAGATTTGACTCTGGTGCATCAGGTCTCCCACGGTCTTCGTCCTCACGTGGTCTCAGATTCATTTCCGGGTGTTTTTCACACTTTTCCTGCCTGATGTAAATAATATCTTTATTTTTCTATGTGGACATGTTCTTTATTTACAGTGTGATGTTGTGCATGACTCACTGAGCGAGCGGGCACACGCAGACTTTTCTACATGTTACACTTCAACACGATGACAAACCAAATACAAATAAACCAACCACTGATTTACTACCTCTGCACCGTGTGTGGTTACTATCAGGGTCAGAGGAGTGTTCACACTTTTGTTGTCTATCAATTATTCAATTAGAGTTTATTTACATTTCATCTCTCATGACAACCAAATGTTGGATAATAAGGTGTATGCAATAAATACAAAATAAAGAAATAAGACTCAAGGTTTCATGTTAAAACATCACAGACAATAGATTAAAGAAGACACAAATAAAGTGGTGAAAATAATGATCATTTATTTGATTTCAATATGCAAATAAAGTATGTAAAGGAACAAAGACAATACATCACCAGCTCATTTATTTTTAATTGCTCTTCCGCTCCGCCGGGGGGCGCTCGATCTCCGGAGCTGCAGAAGAAGAGGAGCGCAGGCCGTGGCACTTCCTCTTCCCCCCGCGGCCTCAGAGGTAGGAGCTCAGTACTACATATGAGCGAAAGAATCTGTCGTTAATCTGGGTCACATTTGCACCATCCTGTGTTTTAATCCACCCAGTCTGACTCGTCTTCTCTAATAAGTCTGGAATCAGTGTAAAGTTTTTGCTCGCAGCTCCAGATTCTGTGTTTTTGATTGAAAACGAGCGACGTCGCCGGTCCTGTGTCTGTCCGCCATGTTGTCTGAGCCCGAGCTCAGAAACTGGAGTTTGAACTGATTTTATACAGACTCTGGATTAATTAACCTTCAGTGTCTGAAGTGTTTTCTACTGTAAATGTTAAATATGCAGGTAGTATATGATTTGATGTGCGGTGTCGCTGCCCCGACCCAAGCTAATGCTAACTAGCCATAGCCATGTCGTCACCTGTCATTGTGAATCGTAATTGAAACCCTAAACTTTGCTTTGTGTCTCTGACAGATTTTCTGAAAATGGTCCGCTACTCTCTCGACCCCGAGAACCCGACCAAGTGTGAGTGAACCCACTGTCTGTATCCCCGTTAGCATGCTAGTCTGTTAGCTTCGAGGCTGTGATGACTACTTAGGACACCTTTGGACAAACCATGAAAACAACCAATGAAAGAGCTGAGCTTCTGAACGTGAAGTGACTTGGTGAACGCACCGGTAGTCGAAGTACGCGGCGAGTGACTGTTTCCTTTTGTTGATGTTTTTGCAGCATGCAAGGCGAGGGGCTCCAACCTGCGGGTTCACTTCAAGGTAAGCTGGTGTTCACATGTTGGATTTGACATGGACTGAGATTTCAAAAGCATTGTAACGCGAACAGCTCCACGAGTTTTACATTTCCAAAGATTTGACATGTTGTCTTGGGGAGTTGTAGATGAAATGAGTCGACATCTGGCGAATGTTTACGTATTTCACATGCAGCTTGTGTCCTGCTTAATTCGACCAGAGTAACTTGTGAGCAGATGTATTTAAAAAGCGATCTAAATATGCAAATGAGGAATGAATAGAATTGTTTATTGTAAAGTCAGTGATTGACACATGATTGCAGTGATGACCTTTTAGGACACCTTTGTATGAACCATGAAAACATCAGTTAATATCTGAGCAATCTGTCAATCACCGAAATCCTGCTGTTTACATCTGATTATTTAATGCGCAGCAGCCATTTTTAAATCTGCTGTTGATGAAACATGCTGTGAACTCTCCCGACCTCAGGGTAAAGTTTTTAACCCGTTCCGATGACTGACCCCTGAACAGAACACCCGTGAGACAGCCCAGGCCATCAAGGGGATGCACATCCGCAAGGCCAACAAGTACCTGAGGGACGTTGTGGTCAAACATCAGTGTGTCCCGTTCCGCCGCTACAACGGCGGCGTTGGTCGCTGTGCTCAGGTACGTGGGAAACACCAGGCGGGCGAGCGCGTGGTTGCGGTGATGACCATCTTAGGACACCTTTGGATTCAAGAATGAAACCAACTTTTCAAGTCTGAGCAGCTCGTGTCGATGTTCTGCCCATGAGGCGGAGCGAAGAATATCTCTGCCTCAAACCGTTTCCGTGGTTTCGCAGGCCAAACAGTTCGGCTGGACTCAGGGACGCTGGCCCAAGAAGAGCGCAGAGTTCCTCCTGCACATGCTGAAGAACGCCGAGAGCAACGCTGAGCTCAAGGTACGTTCAGCCCGCTTACTCTAATTAGACGTGTTGCCGTCAACTGAGTGGCGCAAAGCGAATGTGTTGTAAACAGTCGAGTGTGTTCGCGGGTGAAAGACCACACAAACGTGTTGCGTCGTTGGTTTAATGTCACATCTCCACCTCTTTTTAACATTTTGTCAACCATGGGCAACGTGGAGCTGTCAATCAAGTGTGGGTTGACAATCCCGTGAGCAGTGTCTAGGAGATGGTGACTGTTGACGTTCTGTCAACATGTTGCTGTCCACCTGAAGTCATCTCTTCTCTGCCAGAGAACTTGTAATCAATCAGTATTTCTGAGGTTATATATAAATCATGCATGTTTTTTTTTGTTTTTTTTGTCATGCAAAGGCGCTGTGTAGGATTGCGTGCCACCTAGTGATGGAATGTGCGTATTGCTGTGGTGGGAGAAGAGATGATTCAAACGAAACATGAGTTTGTGTTGTTAGCGGTGATGTGTCCAGAGCATGGCTGTCTCTTAAATAGCAAGTGGGCGGAGCTCTTTCATAGCTTGGCGCATTTGCACCGGCCAGGTTTAAACGTGTCCCGTTTGTAACCGTGACGACGGCTGACCGTGTCTGTCCTGTGGCCGTGTCCCTCAGGGTCTGGATGTGGACTCTCTGGTCATCGAGCACATTCAGGTCAACAAGGCCCCAAAGATGAGGAGGCGCACGTACCGCGCCCACGGCCGCATCAACCCGTACATGAGCTCGCCGTGCCACATCGAGATGATCCTGACGGAGAAGGAGCAGATCGTCCCCAAACCAGAGGAGGAGGTGGCTCAGAAGAAAAAGGTACAGTCCGCTGAATTCACTTCGATACGTTGGCCGAGGCGGTTGCACTGATGACTTCTTAGGACACCTTTGGATTCACCATGAAAACAACCTGTTACAGTCTGAGCGGCCTGACCTTTAACTTGTGACCTCTGGCCCGTGACTGACGGCTGAGTAACCATGAGTCTCTCTTTTTGCAGGTTTCACAGAAGAAGCTGAAGAAGCAGAAACTGATGGCACGCGAGTAAAATCCAATAAAACTGAAACGTTGTTCTCAGTCATGTCTGTGAGTCCTTTATTTTTTATTCACTTCCTGTTTCGTGTCAACAATCTTTGACTCAGAAGCTACTTCCTGTGCCGTATGAATGACTTGAATTTTTTTAACAATTAAACCTTAAATCTTGAGTGGAACTAATCTCCTGATCAAACACATGTATTCAACTGATTAATAACCAGGAACATGGATCTTTCACATCAGGATTTACCTTGGAACATGAATGATTCCTATAATGGAGAAACTATAAAGGTTTTTATGATGTGATTTGAGGCTGATAATCACTTTGTCATGTCACCAATGTGTTATGCCAATTTGAATCAAATGTACTGTAAGAAAAGATCAAACATGAACAATTAAAACACTCATTCAAAAATACAGCTGATGACAAACACTGGAAAATCCTCCAACTAAAATGTGTGAAAACAAACTGGGTCAGTTCCAGAAACCCTGAACAAACCTGACGCACAACTTAGAACACCATCTACTCCACCCGCTCCAATCCCTGATAAACCTCCTCTGGAATCAGTTCTCTGGTTGGAGTTGTGGTTCGTAGCTGCCGACTCAAACCTTCCACTTCCGGAGGAATCCCTCCTCACGCGTCAACGTCCACAAGGGGGCGCAGTCACACCACTGTCACCGCTGATGCTCTGAATCCAACACGCTGTTGGTGGTGGTGATACATGTGATGTGGAGATGTTTGTGTTGAAAATGTTTCTCTCTCTGAATCTATTGATCACTTTCAATGTTTATTGATGAATTTATTTGTTAGAGGGTTAATTACTGAGTCACTGTGACGTCATCAGATCAAGGAAAAACGGACTTCTAAAATGTCTCTAAATAGTTTTCTGAAATATCACAGTGAATTGATTGCAAATATTGATTAGTTATTAATAATTGAAGACATACACACAGAGGACTGTCCGTGCCACATGAAATGAAGCCGCACTAAAATAGATCTTATCACATATTTTGGAGCTGAAATCACTGTAGTTCTGAATGGAGCAGTGACGCCCCCTGGTGGTTTGAAACGCTCCCGCAGTTTGTTTATCACGTGAATTGATTTGCTCTTGTTTTGATTTATGTAAAACAGATTTAACCTCATTAATATCAGATCCCAAACTCTCCAGGGTCATTACTCACTATCCATTTGAATGTGCTCATCAGATTACAAATAATGTAATGTGATTATTTTGTTCAGAATTACAGAGTGAAACATTTGACCTCAATTCAAATAACATTTATGAATGACCTTTATAAATAAAGAATATAATATACATTTGGTTTTCATGGTGACTTTTATGGACTTACAAATGAAATCCAATTACACATCTTCATAGAACCCAGAGTTCTCTAGTAATTAGTTTCTTATGAAATGTAATTGATTTCATTTGCAATAAATTATTCATCAATATTAACAAAATGTGGATTGTCATTTACAAGAACTGATCAAATCACAATTAGTGGAGAGTTTGACCTCTGACCCCTGAACACAGGCTCATTCATGAGTCATGAAAACAGCAAGTCCTACATTCAGCTGCTTCTACTCACAAAAACACCAGCTTCATTTCTTTCTCCTCTCGGGACATGGAAAGAATTCAAATTTGATTTTACACACTGCGCCTTTAATACAATTTTACACATTTAAAACGATTGTAAGATTTCTAATGACCTTTGACCTCATCGTCAATCGAAATGGAATTGATTTAATCTCAATCTTAGAGGTGAGACCTTTGAAAGCAACCCAACTAATTAATTATAAATAATTACAAATCAGTTGTATTTAATTGACACTTTTCGTTTTTTCAATGATGAACAACCTTATTTCTTTATTTGTTTTGTTTTTTGTACTTTATTATATCACGAATCAGTTCAGTAATTAATTGATGATGAAAATGATAATAGTAATAACAATAATGACAACGGGCATTGTTTATCTACGTACACGTTCTCATTAAAAAAAAAAACTACAAAACTTTATTGGAAATGACAAATATCAGTTCGAGCAGCTCATCAGAGCCGAACCTCTCGTCCAATCAAGAGCCTCTCTCCACCCCGGCCTTCTACGTCACAGTCGGGCCAGCCAATCAGCACAGCGCCCCCCTGTGAGTGAGAGTGAGAGCAGAGAAAGTTTGTGATGAGTGTGATGTTGGAGTGAGAGCTGGATGAGCGCAGCTGCTCCTCAGGTCGTGTCCGGCTTGTGAAGAGTGTGATGCGGGTGTGAGGAGCGCAGGTCCCGGCCTCAGTGTCTCCAGGAGTCCGCCCTCCACGTCTCTGCTCCCGGTCCTGGTTCTCTCCTGCGGGTCCCAGTCTCCGCCGTGTGGTGGCCTCTCCTCCCGGGGACAGTCCGCGCCGTCGCCCCCTGATCTGACCCGATGTCCGGAGAGGAGCGGCTCTCTGTGTAGCTGCAGCCCGGACAGAGAGAGGTACGCCGGGGCGCGAGCCTCCACACAGCGCCCCTCCCCTGCTGCAGAGCTCCAGGGGCCCGCAGAGAGGAGGGAATGTTAGCGGTGGGTCAGATGGACGGGTCCCGACAGAGCGCCTTCCTCCTCAGCACCCCCCCTCTGGCCGCTCTGCACAGCATGACCGAGATGAAGACCCCTCTGTACCCGGCCTACCCGCTCTCCTCCAGCGGCCCCAACTCCTCGACCTCACCGGCCACCACCTCCCCCAACCCGGGCGGCATGGCCGTGTCCTCCCCGGGGATCAAGAGCTCGTCGGGGCTGTCCTCGGGGCTCGGCTCCCCGCAGCAGTGCTCCTCCGCCACCCCGCACGGAATTAACGACATCCTGAACCGGCCCATCGCCGCCACCGCCGCGGGGGCCACGGTGGCAGCGGCCGCCGCCGCCGCCGCCGCCGCCGCCTCCTCCTCCTCGGCGGGGATCCTGTCCGGTCTGCCCCGCTTCAGCAGCCTCAGTCCGCCGCCGCCCCCCGGACTTTACTTCAGCCCCGGCGCGGCGGCGGTGGCGGTGGCCCGGTACCCGAAGCCCCTGGCGGAGCTGCCGGGCAGGACGCCCATCTTCTGGCCCGGGGTGATGCAGAGCCCGCACTGGAGGGACGCTCGGTTCGCCTGCTCGCCGCGTAAGATGATGATGATGATGATGATGATGGTGATGATGGTGATGAGGCCGCGGTGATGAGGCAGGTTGATGTGTGTTGATGCTGTGATTGTTTGATTTTTGAATGTTGCAGATCAAAGCTCAGTTTTACTGGATAAAGACGGGAAGCGCAAACACACCAGACCCACGTTCTCCGGGCAGCAGATCTTTGCTCTGGAAAAAACTTTCGAACAAACCAAATATCTGGCGGGACCCGAGAGAGCGAGGCTGGCCTACTCCCTGGGGATGACGGAGAGCCAGGTCAAGGTACGATACAAACTCAGTGTTGTTTTATTATTCATCATTTAGTGTTTGTCGTGAAATCACGCTGCTGCAATATTGACGAGGAACGAGTGGAAATTTGAAGATTCACCTAAACGGGAGAAAAATAACTTTTGCTTTTTACTATATCGTTTTGATTGACCACAAAATATTAGAATATATATTAACTAAACGAAATTACGGAAATAAAGAATTTAGAAAATAAAATACCCACAAGATGGACAGCCAGAAACAAAACATGAGGAAATAAAATATATAATATCATATAATAATAGAAAGAAATCATTAACAGAATAAATAAATAAAATAAGACATACAGGTCAATGTAGAAACTACAGATCATCTCTTATTATTATTATCATTTATAAAATAATCTAAATCACTTGAACGAATTATGGTTAAAAACATGGTCTTTACAGAGGAATAGGAAACAGCATTCATATCATGTTATTGATCATTTATTTATTTACAGTAAATCTCAGAAAAAAATATCTGAACGAAAGCTGAGAAATACAGAATAAAAAGTGTAAAAAGACAG
>JAFBJT010094348.1:12261-40774 GCA_016785325.1 Chascanopsetta lugubris
GTTTGGTTTCTTTCTTTCCCGGTCTGTGTTGACTGCTCCCCGGCAGACCACAGCGAAGAGGATGGCAGAGGCCCAAATGCTAGAGATCACCACCTCAGACCTGCAGTTCCACAGCCTCAAGTACTGCGTCCTGTTGCTGATGTAGTCAGTGGTCCAGGCAGCCAGCTGTCCCCCCACTCCTGCATCCTCCAGCTTCCCTCGCAGCAGCACCGGGCTAATGGTGTTGAAGACGCCGGAGAAGTCAAAGAACAGTGCAGTAGGTAGGTGACGGCGTCATCCACCCCGATGTCCGGCCTGTGGGCAAACTGAGGCGGATCCATCGCTGTGCTCACCACGGTGCGCAGGTGGCTGAGGATGAGCCTCTCCATCATCTGCATCAGGTGGGAGGTCAAGGCGATGGAACCACACAGGAGGCTCAGGTTGAAGATGTGTGCGACCACCTTGTTGGTCCGCACAGTCCCTGAGCGGTGTGGGGCTGATCCCATCTGGTTCTACGGTTTTCCTGCGCTTCAGTCGCCTCAGCTCTCTCCTCACCTGATCTGATGTCAGGGAGAAGGGGAGTGAGGCGGGGTGGGGTTGAGAAGACAGCTGGGTTGGATGTGTGGGAGGTAGGTGCGAGGTGATGTGGAGACTGTAGAGGGGAGGGAGGTGGAGGTGAGGATGGTTGGGGAATGGTGTTTGTGGCAGTTGGAGTGGAGATGTGTGAGGAGTGGGGGGGGGGGGGGGGGGACTCTTTCAGTTCACAGGCCCATCGCTGGTCTCCCTCTGGCTCCACTCTGTCCATGAGCTGTGACGTTCCTCAGGCCTCTCCACACGTCTCGTGACTCGTTCTGCCCCAGTTGCTCCTCCAGCTTCCTCCTGTAGCTGTCTTTGGCCGCCCTGGTCATATATTTCTGCCCCTGCTGATGACTTCAGGTGCCGTGTTTGCGCTTGGGACACGGCGCTGTCAAGCAGCTGGCCTGCCGCCGCTACGTCGGCCGAGGGAGGGATGTAGACTGTAAACACAATCGCTTGTAAGAACGAATGCCCACGGCAACACGCTCAATGTCCTTCATGCAGACTTGCTCTTTGATGGAGATGTACGAAGGGTTGCACCATCTCTTCTTGATAAACACCGACACCCCCCTGCCTCTCCTCTTCCCAGCCGAGTGCCGGTCCGCTCGCACCAGTTTAAACCCCTCCAGGGAAACGACAGAGTCCGGTGTCATCTCCGTCAGCCAGGTCTCGGTGGAACACAGCAGGCTGCACTCTCTGAAGTCCTTCTGCAGCCGGATCAACGCTGAAAGCTCGTCGGTCTCGTTCAGGAGAGAACGGACGTTTCCCCTAATAACGGAAGGTATGTATGGTCTATACCTCCGTTTCATCTCCCTGGAGCCTTCGTCCCACTCTACAGTCTTGTCTTTTCCTTTTAATTTCCCCCCAACCCCCATCACCCGCCAAGTATTCTTCTTCTTCGGTTTCAAGAGCTTTTACTTTGCGCCTGCACAGAGCCAGCACATGTCCCGCTAGCTGCCAAAGAGTCATCGGTGATGCAATGTCCTGCCTGGCTGGCTATAGAGACATGGCAGTTAGACCGGAAAAGACATGGCGACGGATATTATGGATGTTGGACCGGACTTACATGAATTTTATCCAGTAAAGTGTATTTACTTATTTCAGATGTTTTAAAAAAGACTCCGGTTTATGTGTTAGGTTCATTACACAACATAGATTTAAGCACTCATGTAAGATTTATGTTTTGATATTGCGGAAAAACTCCACCCTGCACCTTAAACCTGACCACAGTTAGCGTCTGATCACAACCAGGAGCACTTTACCTCTTTAGGACTGAGCTCTTGATCCTATGTGGCATTATCATCTTGACAAGGTAAATTGCCTATGGAACATGTATGTGACATGAATGGGAATGAACATACACGTGCACAAAAACATATACTACACTGGCAGACCTGAAATTGTGCATCATTGCTGACTGTTCACCAATCAATGCCCAATTAACATGCTCTAAATATGACAAATGGAGCCTTGTGACAGCCTCCTCAATCTAACTGGGTCTGCAGGCTGTAGGTGCTGGACCATACTGGCGTTCCTCGGTGGAGAGCACAAGCAGAATAACACATCTCTTCTTTGTGCAAGTTTGACGGGTGTTACCGGCTAATTATTCCCCCACCTCCTTCCTGCAGTGTCACGCTATAGCTTCCCCCCCTCAAACAGCTGCTCTGCTAATTACCTCTGGTGGCATGTACTGTAGGTGCTCTCTCTCACTCTGTCTGTCTCAATTACCCATTCCCTTTCTCCCTCTCTTCGCTCCATATTGTCACAGCGAAGACAGACACCAAGCTGAGACCGAGGACCCTCTATTAATTCTATCTCATGGAGGAGCGGTGTTCTTCTGCCAGTGGGCGATAGTAAAAAAACAAACACTCTGTAGAAATACATTTTAATGATTAATTATCCTGGTTAAGACAGGACGGACTTTGCGTGTCTGCCAGTGTGTGGTGATGCAATCGTGCCAGCGCTCTGTGGGTGCAAGCTAAAGAAACAGGATTAGCTGGCTTATGTCTGTCACTCCGATATGTGTACACATACTGTAACAGCTGGCTTCGATGCACACAAACTCAGAAATATGCTCGTACCTGGTCACAAGGGTGCGAGCAAGGTGCAACCTACGGTGCAGATGGATGAAGCAAATTCGGAAGTGAAAAAACGTGCAGTTCATCGGGTGGCCACTAGGAGCTGACTCCAAAAAGGGAGTGAATACCCACACACCTCCCATGTTAAAATGATCAGGTGAATTCAATATGTTTAAAGTCTGGTACAAACTTCAGTTTTGGTCTCGATCAGTTACATGTTTTCCCATGACAACTGTACGGGGGGGAGGGGTGAATTATTTTCTATCTTGCTTATTTTTTATTTTATATACGTTTGAGATTACGCATAATTATGGGCGTGATTTTTTGACTGACATCAGAACCAACTTGGCACATACAGCAAATGAGGTGACGGCACCACGAGCCAACCCACAGCTCCGTGTGTTTTCCACCTCTTTGCCTGTTCTTGAATGAAACAGGAACCAGGAGGAGAGAGGTTTCAGCCAGATGGCTTCTGTTTCAGTTTGTTCTGTCTCCAGACTCTTCACTGCCCTCGCTCACTGAGTCTTTATTTAAAAGCGTGAACAGACACACAAACAGAGCTGTAGCTGTCGGCCATTGTCGCATTCCTTTTCCTTTAAAACATATTTTGTTTGTACCGACATACTTAAAGCTTAAGCTCTTTCTATATTTTTTTCATTTCTTTTCCCATCCTTCATCCCCCCTTTCTTTAACTGCTACTTTGAATAGTTTTCGCTTATGACATATATACTCATTCAAGTACTTAGGTTTTGTGTATCAAACTCCCTGACCTTGTAACAACACCCTGTGGAACACTGCCGTGATCCACTGTCACCTGCTGGTGTGTGTGTTCTGTTACCACATGTCCATGTTCGATCTGTGTCACAGGACCTCCTCAGATGAAGACACGATGAGTTCTCCACAGAATACCGCCATTTTCCAGCTCAACCTTGTAGGTTCTTGGGCCCACCGGAGTCATCACTCTGGCTCTTCTCCAGTTTGTGTTCGGTTCACAGGGCTGAACTCTCACGCTGTCTCCTTGTTTTAGAGTGTCCATGTCCTTTGCTGTACAGTTGTAGTATTTGGGCCTGTCTCTGTTGACTGTGTCTCAGTCCTGCTGTTGCATCTGTCACCTCTGGCTCCAACAGACTCTCTCTGATCGGTAGAAGTGTTCTCGTCCTCCTGCTCAGAAGTCTTTGGGCTGGCCTTGAGTCAAATCCTTGTTGGAGTATTTATTTTATTTCTTATTTTTTCCCTTATTCTTGCTCAGGGTCTAAGGACAGAGGGTGTTGACGCTGTGAAGCCCAGTGAGACAAACGATGTGATTTTTTAAATGCAGGCTATATAAATAAAATTTGATTGAATTTGATTTGATTTGTTCCAGTATAGCGAGGTAAGGATCTTGTCCTGACCTTTCTGCTTTTGCCAGTCTTTTTGCTGTCTTCACTGCTAATTCCGCTTTGCATTTGCTTTGTGGGTAGCCAGGTGAAGATGTTATATGTTCAAATTCCCATTTTTGGCTGAAAATCTGGAACTCCCTGGATGAATATTGTATATGACAATATCTGGGATGCTTTGTCTGGCAAGATCTCACATTTCAAAATGCATGTCTTAATCTGTTCATTCATCCCTTGCCAATAAACACAGTCTCTTGCCCTCCTCACACATCTTTCGATGCCTGAGTGGATGCGGTGTATGATGTCATCACGGAGTGAATCAGGAACCATAAATCTCTCACTCCTGCACACCAATCCATCTTGGCAACTGAGCTCATCTTAGAAAGAGTAGTACTGTGATATTTCCACAGGCACCTCTTTCTTGTTCTCTGGCCATCCTTTCTTTATGATGGTGATTAGCATCTGTAGCTTTGTGTCTTCTTCTGTCGCTGTGCGAATTACACTCATTCTTTCAGCTGAAATTGGTAAATAGTCCACACTTGTAGGCATTTATCCAAAGTCAGATTATCCTCCCTGAGCAGTCTCTCCTTCCAGGTGGAGCTGTTTGTACCGCACACTATTCTGTCTCCGAAGAGAATCTTTCCGTTCACAAAAGTTACAGGTGCTTGCCACCATCCTTAGCTCCATGACATATTTAACAATAGGTTCTCTTGAACTTCTGGCAAAAATGTGTTATCTCTCTACAGTCTCATTCACTTTTGTGGTGCAAGGTTCATCAAACTTGTCCTTCATTAGCTTGACAGTCCGTCTTGCTGTGGTCTCCTCGTTCATCAGTGTGTTGCATAGCTCTCTGCCTTGTTCTCCAGTGAGGTAGTAAAACAGTTTTACCTTCGCCGTCTCATCTGCCTCAGGCATTGCCAGCTCTGTGTAGAGAGTGAATTCCTCCTTCCATGCTCTCCAGGACTTAGCGAGGTTATTTGAGTCCACATTCCACTGTGCAGGCGGTTTTAATCCATCCATATTTCCCGGTTAAGTCACACGTATCCTGTCTCACTGGGGCTTTATTTAGCGGTGTGAACAGACATACATACATATAGCTGTAGCTGTCAAGTCTCAGACTCCCGGACTCTCACTTCTGGTCCGTCGCTGTAAGACGTCCGTGCACAACATGAACAACAACAATGATTCCCATTTTTAGAAATACGAGGCCCACAATTTGTCTCAAAATCACTCCGCTGAAACCAACAGGAGACATCACGGGCATGGACATCCATCTTTATACACAGTCTATGGTGCAAGCTAAAGAAAGAGGATTGGCGGGCTCCTGTCTGTAACTCTGATATGTGCACACACCTGGCTTCGATGCACACAAACTCACAAATATACTCTTACTTGGACACATGGGAGCAAGCAAAGATGCATGCGGGTTAATTGACTCTTACAACTGTGAGGTTGTCTGATGAAGTCAGCACATCCAGAGGAGAGAGCAGTGGGTGAGGAGATACAGGAATGATGCCTCTCTGTCTCAATGCGTCTCTCTCTTATCGTATGTCTAGCTCTCTCTGATAGGTTGAGCCAGAGGGATTAATAGACGAGGCAAGGCCTCTGCATCTGTGGTGTGAATATGATAATGAAAGAGAGGATTACATTATCCTAACCCTCCCATTTGTCTGATCCCAGTTTTATGCATTTGCACAACACACCTGAGAACTGTGTGCATCCCACTAGGTAAGTAGGAAGGAGCAGACTGATTATACAAAGAGAAAAATAATTGAGAATTGTTAGTAGGCTATTTACAGCACGAACTCGGTTGCTGCAATAATGCTGAATCAGCGGTCTGAGCCATAATACAGAACAGGGTCCCTGGCAAAAATGGCATTTGAATTGTGCAACAACTGCAGGGAGATCATTGTCAATACATCATCATATCATGCAAGTCATACGTGCTGTTTTATTTGACACCGGCACCATACTCTCAAAAGAGGGCAGAAAATGAACTGGTCAGAATGTCCGATGTTTTGAATTTTGCTTGGAGAATGCAGAAGGAAATTCTCCTCTTGGGTGTTAATGACATCACAAGAAATCACCATTGTCAGAATGCTTGTCAATATCAACTTATTGACCCCCAGAGAGGAAATTATGTGACCTTACATTTGCTTCATCAAGAATATAAATATCACAAGGTGCAGTGTGTAACATTTGGGTCATTTTTGTTAGTCATTGAATAAATAACAAAACAATTACATACTGACATTTCTATGTTATTGGTTTTTCAATTCTCCTTAAATGAGCCCACTGATGTATATTTACATGAGAAACGGCTCCTCTCTATGGGGGCCGCCCTGTTTTTACAGTAGCCCAGAGTTGATGTACTCCTCCTATGAACTTAAAGACAACTGAAGTCATTCTCCTGCATGCTCAGAAGGGTGAGGGTGAGGTGATGGATACAACATGCAACTTCACCACTAGATGTCCCCAAATCTTACACACTGCACCTTTAATAATAAAAATCAGTTTAAAGAGACAAAATGATATATATCTATGCATATCTATGCATATATCTATCTATCTTTGAAAACAGATGACCATAAGCATAACATTTCATGATGACAAATATCGTTATATCAAGATAAACGAACAGAATATGAAGTCTAAATGGGAACTGGTCAACATGTACAGGTATGTCAACTGTAGATAAGTACGGATACGTTAACAATACAGATGGGTGACATCACTGGCATAGCAATGTGTAATTGCACTGTTGCAGGAAAGAAGGAGATATGTAGATGGATGTACAAGTACAAATGTAACATGCATCTGGGGGGTTTTCAGGCGAGAGGTGGAGACGTTTTTGCAATCCCACTTACATTACCTTTGCATCAGCATTGGAATCCATGTTGGCATTGACGCAGGTGAAGAGGGAAAGTGTTTGGAAAGTTTGGAATCAACACAGGATTCCAAACAACTCAAATGAGGCCGTGGGCATACTGACAGGAAGATTTGTTCGTGTGCTAGTAATTGAGCTCTATATTTTGTTGAGTTGTATATCGTGGAACCCCACATACCACCACCGCCCTATAGCAGTCAGAGTTATGTTATGGAGTGTAGGAAAATCCATACCAAGAGACTTGTCATAAAGAGTCCGGCTCTCAGTGAGAGAGAGTGGCGAGAGTAGGTCTGAGTCCATCGTTGGCAACACTGATCCAGTAACAACATCTGCACCGTTCGCTGCTTTCCATTACTTTTGTTCCATCCCTCCTATCCATCTATCTATCCATCTGTCTATCCCCCTCACCATCCATCCTCACCTCATCTCCGGCCTGTCATGGCAGCGGGGATGTATGTCAGCCCGGCATGAGGGTGCGCCTCTGCTCGTGTGTTGGTGTGTGTGTGTATATGTGTGTTATTTGTGTATGTCCCATATGGCGGGGCCGCAGTTGTATGTCACGGCCGTCTCCTGCCAGCAGAATCATGTTATTGATTGGATGCACTATAGCCAGCCATGACTGATCTCATACTGCACACCATGCCATGGGCAGGGCTGTCACCGCAACGCCGAGGACAGACACAGAGAGGGATGAGAGATGAGTGGGAAAAAAGCAGTAGTAAGATATGGTTGGTGAGATCTGGGCACCAGTTAAACATTTATCTTAATCAAGCAAACACACACACACACACACATTGGGAATACTTTGTGCTTGTGTGTGTCATATGCGATACTGTGCTCGCCTACAATGTGTCATTTCAGGAGTTCATATGAAAAAAGTAAGTGTCGGACAGCACTCCATCAAATAACTAGCTCATTCAAACCGAGGATCTATGAATGTAACAAAAAGTTACTTGGATTGTGACATAGAGTCTGTGACGTCGCGCGCTGGTTTCTGCAGAGTGCTTTTAAGGCTAATTGTGGGCGGGTCCCTTGTCGCCATCTTGCTAAATCGTAGCTTCCCTCTAGTTACCGGTTCATTCAAAAACAGGAAAAGAGGCGGAACACACACAGAGCTGTGGGTGGTGCCATCGGATCTTAAAATTTAAAATAATAAATAGAATACGATAAGAATATGCAATTTAGAAAAAAAATCTGCTGTACAGTTGTCTCTGGAAGAATTGTGACTGACTGAGACCAAAACTGAAGTTTGAACCAGGATTTAATTCACCTCTGCAATCGATCATTTGGACAATTTCCTCTTTGGAGTCTGCCCCCAGTGGTTACCCTAGGAACTGCATGTTTTTTCCCTTCTTATTGTGCTGCATCCGTCTGCAGCGGAGGTTCCCCCTTGTGTCAAACAGGTTGGAAATATGTGCACCACATTAATCCAGTTTCACATTTGTTCGCAACAATTAATTAACAATTAAAAAAAGATTTAACAATCAATTGTGATTTGGTTAGTTTTTACACCTGAATATCTTCCGTATAAAATAGTCTCCACACTTAGGTAATTGTAACGATGATAGCAATAAACACATTTAAAATGCATTTCTTTAGGGCAAGTCAATGCAGTAAATGGCATGTTTGATATGTTCCTGTTATAGGTACCTAAACCTATTCAACTTCCACATTTAACTCAATGCCATGATGGCCAAGTGTGTTGTACCAGTGTCTGTCAGACAAAAATAAGTAGTAAAGAAGGGAATGGAAAGGAGTGTGTGAGGGAGAGAGAGGGGGTAAAACAGGAGGAGGACTGTTGATATGAGGTGGTGCACTCAGACGGAGGGCTGATACGCCTGAAGGTGAACCAATTATTCTTCACTGTCAATAATTCAGAGTAGACCAGGGACTCTTTGTGTATAAACCAACACACAAACATGCTCTCACACACACACTCGCGCGCAAATTCGTGCACACACACACACACACACACACACACACACACACACACACGCACACGGACACACACATACTCAGTGACCAGCCCAGTGCCTTGATTTGATTTAAGATGACCAGTCAATGTGGATCCAAGGCTTCAGAGGGCCGATGCTTTAAATTATTGCTGGGCTTAAAGTCAGAGGGGGAGCAGTATTTTCTCCCCTCATGGCAAATCCCTCTTATTCCTGCTCCCCAGCTCCTCTATCCCACTTTTCTGCTCATCTTGCCTCTCGGTCTGTTTCTTTCTTGACAAGTCCAGAGCCAGCGATGTACTAATACAGGCCCCTCTCGGTTTACAGGCGCCATTCTTTCTCTTTGGATCTCTTTATTCCACTGCCTCTCTGTGTCTTTGTCTTTCCATATGTCCTCACTCACACGCACACTCTCTCTCACACACACATACACACACCAAACACACACATACTATCCATTTCGTTGTTATTTAAAAGATTCCATAGTACTAAAGTGGATCAGATGGTAGAATATCCCTGAGGTAGTACATCTACAACAGAGACAATTAAGGAGAAAATCCTCTCTCTACCTTCTCTCTCTCCCCTTCTACCCCATGTTTTTCATTTTCTCTCTCTATCACACACACACACACACACACACACACACACACACACATGCACGCACACACTGTGAGTAGGGCTGACTGTGACATTCCTAATGTCCCAGCTCTTTTTCTCTGCTCCAGCCTTCCATTAGAATATGAATGGGCCTGTTAAAGTAGAATTGGACCATTCGTCTTGTGTGAGTTTCCTCTTCCCGACTCAAGGACTAGAGAATGATTCTTGAGCCATTCAATAAGATTCTTTGTCTCCTTGGGTGAAATGACAGGGACAAGCCATGACATGATTTTTTAAATTAATTATTTCAATATACCCTCCAAAAACAGAAATAGTCAACAATGAGTTGAAGGTGTGAGATTTCATGTGTCATTTTTGTCACATCTAGAAATATTACAAAACAATTACATGCTCACATTTTTATGAATGTATAATGACCTAAATGTATTATTTTTTCCATACCCCTTAACTGAGTCCATTAATGTATATTTACATGAGGAGTTGGTCCTCTCTATGAGGGCCTTCATCTTCTTACGGCAGCCCAGAGTGGATACACTAAACATCTTTTGAGTTTTAATGACAACTGAAGTCTAACATAGGTTCTCCTGCATGCTCAGAAGGATGAGGGCGAGGTGATGGATACAACATGCAACTTCAGCTCTTGATGTCATCAAATCGGACACACTGCACCTTTAACTCTACAATAGTAATCATAGCGGTACTCCTCTATTTCCAGCTGGGTGTGACAGCAGGGTGAGAGTCTGCAGTGTTTGTGTATTTCTGTTGACTGCGAGGAAAAGTCTACAACTGGGCTCACGACAGTGAGTGACATCAGTGAGCTGGGAAGGCGAGGATGAGTGCTGAGATATGAGTTACTGAATGGAAATGCCTCTAATACCTGCCAGTTCAGTCCTCGATGAGTACACAACTCTGTGTACCAAAGATACCATGCCAAGTATAATAGTTACTGTCAGGACCGACAGAGACCCAAGCGCAGACGACAGTCAGGATTACAAAGTAGCAGTCTTTATTACAAGGATCAGGCAAAGACATAGAACAGGCAGTGGGTCAAAACCGATATAATCCAAAGACAGATAACACACTGATTCACTGGTATACACTGACAGAAAACTCTCTGAACACAGGATGTGGGATCGCTACACAGGCAGAGATCACTGTGACGAGACGATAAGGACGAGGCAGTTAAAAAGACGAGACAGTCAGAGGGAACAGGGATCAGGTGACAGCAGATGACACCAGGTGGGATAATGGCTCGGTATCTCCCAAAAAAAGAGGCAAATCGGTGGAATTGATCCACACAAGCACGGCGACTGGACAAGAGATTTAAATGACCTAAGCTGAGCTTGTCCTCTGTATCGTCAATGGAGTCATTATACTGGGGAAGAATTTATTCTTAAATGGCTCATGGACTCACGAACTTTGGTTGGTGCAAGACTCTGGATGTTCCGTGTTAAAGAGAAGACCGTCGTCATTTCTGGGATCGCCAACCGATCAGCCAATCAGGAGATAGTGACATTTCAGGAGGGTAAGGGGAGAGGAATGGCTGACTTTTAAAAGGGCTCATTTAAAAAAACAAAAGCGTTTCTGAGACTATAAATACAGTTTATCATCATAATAGAGGCTAAAGAACAAATAGAGAGCCCCTTAAATCGGCGCAATAGATCCGCTTTAATGTTTACATGGGAGGGGGTCTTCCCTTTGGGGGCCACCATGTGTCTTACAGTAGCCCAGAGTGGACGTTAAAAATTTATTGAGTTTTAATGACAACTGAAGTCTACCATAGTTCCTCCTACATGTTCAGAAGGGTGTAGGTGAGGTGATGGATACAACATACAACTTACCAAATATTTTCCAAAATATCCTTATTCTGTAAGACCTATACCCCAAAATAGTCCTCACAGAGACAGGCGTTATGTTTATATGTGTGTGTGTGTGTGTGTGTGTGTGTGTGTGTGTGCGCGCGTGCGTGTGTGTGAAATCAGATAAAGGATTGGCTCCCAGTATGCAGCATTGCCTCAGCTCACATTACTGCCTCTGCAAATTAATACCATTGATTTTCTCTTGCCCGGTGTTCAAGACCCACGCACGCACACAACCACCCACACACACACACACACACCTGCACATGCACACAAACATGCTTGGACACAATCTACACACCCACACACAGGCAGAGGACAGTATAGGTCTTATGGATCAAACTACTGGAGGAGTCATATCCCTTTTAACACACACACACACACACACACACACACACACACAAACTCATATGCTCGCGAACACAAATATGCTCTCGGCCCGTACTCTAACCTTGACCGTTCAAATCTGAACAGGTCAGTCAATCACACCTAAAACTAGATAGTCTTCACAAAGCCAAGAACACACAAATACACACCCGCACGCAACAGACTTGTCTGTTGTGAGAAACTATCCTGCCATAGGGACAGGCAACAGCAGAGAAGCGAATACAACCCAATCAAATCAAATCAAAACAAAGTTTATTTATATAGCTCACATTTACAAAACACAGTTTGTCGCACAGGGCTTCACAGGGTGGGTAACATCCTCTGTCCTTAGACCCTCAGCAAGGGTCAGGAAAAATTACCGGGGGAAAAAACCCTTTTAACAGGAAAAAAAAAGAAAAGGTAGAAACCTTAGGGAGAGTCACAAGTGAGGGATCCACTCCCTGGATGGACAGATGTACAATAGATGTTACATAGAATGTTCAATAACAATACACACATTTTTTAAATGTGAATGATTAAATGTTTATGTCCGTCTTTGTTTTGGTCTTTTCAATCTCCGGGTTCGTCACAGCTCGCTCGCAAGTTCTGGACCCACCGCCAGATCATTCGTGGCTTGAGACTCGGGAGGCCGATGTCCTCGTCACCGTCTTGGCTTCGTCTCGTTCCCCAACGGCAGTAAAAGCTGGAAAACCACATGCACTTAAACAATTTTCGACTGAGTTAAATGTAGTGGGGGGGGCAGGGTTTGTGGCAGGGGTGAGGATTTGAAGGTAGGGTGCTCAGTCTATGTGCATGATGTGAAATTCACAAGGACAAGGACAAGTCTGCAACAATATACATGGACTCTCGCTATGCTTTTGGAGTGGCTCATGATTTTGCCCAAATTTGGAGACAGAGAGGATTTTTAACATTGTGTGGCACACCAATTAATGATCGAATAGCTGTGTATTCAACAAATCATATTCAGCAACTATCTAAGGGGCAAATCAAGCCCTACATGTACACTGATCGTGCCATTGGAGAGGTCATGTTCAAAATTAAATCTTGAGACAAACTCCCAAAATGGTATTTACATAAAATGACTTAGTTTTGTGATCAACTGTTCAGTTGGAGTCTATGTACACACAATAATATAACCAACAGTGCTCATTTATATCACCAGTTGCATGACAACGTTAAAGCAAGATCAGTCTGTATTTCAATGGCATCACTGCTCCATCACCCATGCGATGATGGCACTGTTTTCTATTCAAACTCTTCTAAATCTGTCCTCCCCGATCGAAAAGATAAATTCTTTGTCATTACTGTCTATCGGGAGTTCAGGGGTAGCACAGGCTCAATTCATTAATATTGGAGAGTATGAATTGAATGTGATCCATTTTAAATGGGACTGGGGCGCAGTCTCAGAGGTTTCGCAGAAATATAAATTATCACTCTCACCACCGTCCGTAAAGATACAGATGGTGAACTTTGAATGTGTTCTTTCTCTCTAAGATTACTTCGTCAGTGGGGAAATTAGAGAAAAGAAACTCACTGAAATTGCACCATCTGTACCTTTACAGTTGGTGTCAAGAGGGTTATTTAATTGAGGCAATCATGCACATTTGAGACTGGGTGAATACATTTACAAATTAGGTTTTGTTGCTATCTAAATTACACACCTTTCTACCACCAGAGTGAGTGTAACTATAGTATGGCTTGTAGACCCATGAAGCACAGGTGCAGATTTGAGCAAATATCTCATTTAAGATGTTCTCTGTTCAGCTCCCCATTCAGGAAAATTCTATACTGAGGCTAATTCAGGTCTTACAGTATTTCGTCGAGCCGCAGGCCTCAGCTAACATGAATAATATCTCGTTTAAACTCACTTCACCGCACGGATGTCTGACAAACAATCTCTAGAGAATGAAACACAAGGTGAATATTCCATCTTCTCCACAGGGGACACTGCTGTTGGAAGCCATAACCATGTGTCAACCTTTCCTCTCTCCCTGGCTCAACTCATTCCCTGCCCTTTCTATTCATTTCCATCTGCTGCCCCCCATTTTCATTTCTTCCCCATCCTGTTGTCTCCTGTGTGTGTCCTTCTTGCTGAGCACCATTGTCCTTGCAACCCCCTCAAAAGTCCCCACACAGGCAGAGTTGGAGGTGTGCCAACTCCAGTCCCTTGAGTCCTTGCTGGGTGACTTCCAACTCTCTCCCTAGGCTTTCCTCCAGGCCTGTGGGCCTGAGAGCTGGCAGCAAGGCTTGTCAGGGAGAGATTAACCACATATGGCAGCTATTGTTCAAAACATACACATACGCACATGCACACAAACAGGCCATCAAATTACTCTTGTTTAATAGATGTCCCCATAAATATGTTTATCCATTTGCTCCACAGACTGTACCAAAATAAGAAAGTCATATGCACACAGTGTGTATTAAGTGACCAGCAATTAATCATCCTTAGGATATTGATTTTCCATTCCAAGGTGTCCACAAGTGATTACACAAGAGTGTGTCTTCATTCGCCTCAAAAGCCACACACACACACACACACGCGCACACACACACACACATACGCACACCTAGAAACGAACTGTTTTTGTTTTCTTGTTTCACAGAAATGTGTTTGATCTGCGGCACTGATACGGAACAGCCCAAAGATCTTCATAACCATAATTTGTCAGGGCCATTTCTGGTGCAATGCTATGAAGCACATTCATTGTGTAAGAACGTCACAGCCTGTCCGCTTATAATAAAACGTATATAATGCTGAAGCATTCAGACATCCTGTTCTTTTATTGTTAATATTGTTACTGTCATTTTCTTCCTCCGTTTTTCGAACGGGATCTCAACCGATTTCAACCATTCATACCTAAAATAATTCAGCTCATTGAGCACTTAAACAATTCAGATTTCTGCTGTAACGCACAGGTTTTTGAAATATTGATTGTTTTTTATTATTATTATATTTTTGCCCATAGGAAATACTGAGCAGACTAGGGTTCGAATCCCACCAGTGACCTACGTTTTCTGCAACTTGATATTGCACCTTTCTGAACAACCTTATACATCTTCATACAACAATTTCCATTCTGCAATTCATACTTTACGCAATATTCTTTCCTATCCTACAATCTTCTGCCACCTGTGACTTCTTCCCACAGCAGCTTGATAGTTTTTCTGCTCATGAGTGAAGATCTTTACAAGTTTAAAATATTTTTTGTTACATCATACAAATATCAAGATTCAGGACAGCAATTTGAGGGAGCCTCTCCTGATTTGAGGAAAATAGGAGATTATAGGGTAGGCTGCCATGGTAACATTGTCACCCAGCCAACACTTAACTTCATTGTGTTGTTGTTTTTCTCTTATAGTAGCAATAGTAATTTTCCATATTTGTGACAGCAGAGTTGAGGTACCAGAAATGCATTGGTGGGAAACAATGAGGAAAATACAAGAGGCTGTGCTGACAATGTAAAAGGTGTTAATCGCCTCTTTTAATGGGCTCATCTGGGCTCAAGTATCTAAACTCAGAGTCAGAGGCTACACATACAAAACAAATGTGTTAAGCATAAAACAGCTTTGATTTGTATCACAAAAACATAGCAACACATGAGCAATTGCTAGTGTTCAAATGCCTCATCATTCAAACACACAAAAGCAAACAGTCAAAATGATAATGCCTCTCAAATAACAGAGGGGGACAGAGATGGTACGATGGCGGAAAAGATAAGAAAACGAAGGAGGAGTGCGAAGAAATGGATGTGAGCTGCTATGCCCCACATACACACAGTGCACACCTCTCTCCTCTCCTCCCTGATTATCTACCCCTCCTTATCAATTTCTACAACCCTCTTCACCCTCTGTCTACCCCCCCCCCCCCCCCCCACACACACACACACACACACACACACACACACACACAACTATAGAATCCCAACAGCAGCTCACAGGAGAGGTGGCACACTTTGAGGATAAATTTAGAAATGAGGTGCAATCCCAAGGCCGGCACAGAAAAGAGAAAAGAGGAGACAACACACACGTGTCTCTGATCACATGCACAAGTCTCGACATACTCCTGGCACGTGAATTGCTGCATTGGGTGTAATGCAACAAACATACAAGGGGGATTTCAGCATGTGTTTGCAGTGATCGTTGGAGGAGAGGGACAATGTGGAGAGAGGAGAAGAGAAGAGAGGAGAAGATAAAGTGTCTCATTGTCCCTCATTCAATGGGATGAGTTGTGAATCTTAATGAGAGAGAGAGCTGGACCCCTGTAGCAGAATCAGCGAATAACTAAAAATCACGAAGCGAGACTGTTAATTCCATTCAGACGTCCGTCCTTTCGTGAGGAAACAAAGGGCAAAGAAAAACATACGTATAGCGTGCGCTAACTAAAACGAGGGCAACGAGAATACAGCAAAGCTTCCTGCCACAAAACTGACGACATCACGTCACGTCCACCTCTCGCTCCTGGAACATCCTGGGTAAATGAAGTCCGTTTTCAATGTAACTCCAAATGAAATGAAATTAAAAGCATTTTTCCTTTTAACTACGTTTTTAACATATTAACCGTTTTTTATGAATATGAATGTTAACTTATATTTGAACTTATCAATTCTTACAAATAATTTGTTCTTTCAAAAGAAATTCTCAACACCCACTGAAGAGAGGGACAGATAGAGAGAGAGAGAGAGAGAGAGAGAGGGAGAGAGTCACAAAGGAGTGGAGGAGAGCAAGTGACTGTGTGTTGATGGGGAGAGAGGAGGGCGAGTGACTTTGAGGTGCTGGGAGGACACTTTGCTTCTTGAGTTGTGAGGCTGAAAACTTATCTCATGCACACACACACACACACACACACACACACACGCAGTCACAAAGCCCTGCTTCAGTGTGCAACAGCCTCTCTGCTTCACTGCTCAACCCTGAACAATCTCTTTCCGCCGTTATAACACCTCATGCTGCCCTCCATTGGCCCCCTCCCTTCTCTTATCCCATCTTTTTATTACTATCTCATCTCTCTTCTCAGCCGTTGCCCCTCCTTGCTCCCCACCAATTCTGTAGAATCTGTTCAACTATCCCACCATTCATCATGAGAGCATACATTTTGCTAAGGGTGGCCGGTGGGAAATCAAAGGTTTGGATGCCTCGTCTGCCTGCTGGGCCCCATACAACTCTCATGGACGGGTTTCCTGGATCTCAGACTGGTAAACCTACTAACTGAATAAAGTTCATTAAGAGAAACATTTGTTTCACTCTCTGCCCTCTAGTGTGCTACATGTTATCGTGTTTGTGACAGCAACACAACAACACAACAGTTCGGTTAAAAAGCCCAAGGTCTGCAATAAAGCACCATGCAGAAGCCATGGAACCAGAGCTGAAACTATTCATCGATTAATCAACTCTGATTGATGATGAAAATTATTCTATTACAATTTTCCTGAATAGAATAATCAAATCTTTAAAGGTACAGTGTGTAAGATTTGTGTGTGCTACTTTTATATATAAAAGTACAACAAAAACAATTCCAAATTGCAATTGAGGATACTGCTTATAATGAACTAATTCTACACACTGACAACAAGCAGGTTTAAATGTTGTACTCAAGACTTTATTGTCACTCTGGTGTTAAAAACGTGTGCTGATGAATTAAGAATAAACATTTCAATGGGGGTTGGAAGAAGACAAAAAGAATAATGATGTATGTAATTCACTCTATGAATAAAATAGTTTACACATATGGTGATAAAAACTCCTGCCAACTAACTAGCTAATTATAAAAGTGCTGAATAAACAAACCTGTGTTGCTTGCGTCGACGTGCTGTGATATGGGCCGTATCTACGTCATCCATCCTGGCGCAGCTCTGTAGCTTCCCCGGACTAAGGCCTACATCACCGGCGTAGCATAGTAGCGAGCATTAGGTCCATCTTTATATACAGTCTACTTCGTCGCCGGTCCAAACGAGCGTCCCCTTTCTCGCTTGCAAATTCTTTGCCGCCATCATTATCAAAATCTTCTTCTTCTTCTGATCCCTCTTCTTCTTCATGTGTTTGTTTACACTGTAAGTTTGGTGTGTATAGTAATATGGTGTGTTTCCATGGTAGCATGAGTTTGCTGTCGCTCAGTTGGTCTACTAACTCACCTTGTGTACTCAGCAGCAGCGGGCCAGAAGACTCATAGGATCCGGGTCAATCAATGTCATGAAGATCCAAACCATTAACCCAGGTGATTCAGGACCCAACCAGTTCTAGAGACAGACGCACTGAGACCGTTCCCTGCACTAATGCGATGCCACAGATGGATAATGATTTTGGATTGATTGATGTAGGAAGTTGTTGTGGCAGACACACAGGTGTTATTTACCCATCACAGTGTCAACACAGACTTAAAATGCTGCATATTCCCTGCTTTTCTTCTCTCCATCTGTATGGTTCACAGGCAGTGCCATTCTCATGTATCCTTCAGGAGAAGTGATGGTAATGATTATCAGTAGAAAGCACTAAACTCAAATGTAGCCTAGTCGTTGGTAAAACCAAAAGTGTCCATGCACATGTTAAAGGCAAAATTTGCAACATGTGGCACGGATGTGCAGGACTTGGTTAGAGAGCAAGGCCTCAAAGCACTGTAAATAATAACGTTTTTGCTAAAGTATTGGAAATATTTGTATTTCTAAAGTAGTAGATGTTTCATTAAAACAATGTACCATTCTCAATACACACATGAAATCATGAAAATCCATGACATTGTAAGAACATGATGTCATGGCTTATTCCAAAGGCGAACTAAACTCAATTTCTGCAAATGCTGTATGTTCGAACACAAATGTCCAAGTGGAGATAAGATTATCTGAAGAAAACAAGATTTGAGATTGTGAATTCAAGTCTAAAGCAAAAACGTAGAAGCAAATTATGAATAAAACAGTAATGTTGATTTAATTTTTTGAGACAGCAAACATTGAGCATCAAAACACATTTATCTCCTGGTCTTGTGTGGTAAAAATGTGGTAAAAATATTACAAAACAGTTTACTGTTACTGATGTTTTACTGAATGTTGATGATGTTTTCATGAATTCATAATCACCTAAATGGTTTATTTTTTTCCTCCATTCCTCTTAAATGAGCCCATTAATGTATATTTACATGAGGAGTGGGTCCTGCCATGTTTTTTACAGTAGCCCAGAGTGGACATACTGAACTGAATTCCAATGATAACTGCGGTCTACCATAGGTTCCCCTGTATACTCAGAAAGAGGAGGGTGAGGCGATGGGTACAACATGCAACTTCATCTAAGATGTACCAACACTAAACCATTAAAGAAAATAAATGAACAAAACCAAAGCGAACACACAAGGTTGACAGAGTTTAACTGAAGGCCGGCAAGGAGGAGGAGGTGTAGGAGGAGAAGAAAGGCTGATATGTTGGAAAGAGGAATTACTTGCACTTTGCGTTTGACAGGCTCGCTGTAGGAATAAACACTATTGGGAGAGGTGGAGATCAATAGACTCACGGCTACAAACGCACACACATGCACAGGAAGAGCCTGCTCTGATCGATACTCCTGGTGTAACAGCGCTCCAGTAAACAACATTAATGAACACACATTTGTATCCATGCCCAACAAATAACTACATACAGGAAGGTCTCACACATTCACAATGAACATGTGTCAAACTACCTCAGCTGTCCAGACCCAGAAGATGTGTTGTTACCTTGAACTAAAGAGCTGGCTTCAAAACATTCACTTTGACGTATCAAAGCACTTCAAGAGCAACCTGCTGTAAAGGTGAATGTTTCCTTATCTGACAGATTAGTGGTTAGAAAAGGGAACGAGACCGTGATGTTGTCTCAGCTCTACCTTGTTCGCCATCTGTATCGAACCACTGCAGCCTGAGCGATCTATCAAGATAGGGCACCGAGAGGAGTGACAACGAAGGAGAACGGCGCTGAGTTTGGAATTTCAGGTAATGACGTGATAACATAGATGTCAAGAAGTCTTTTCTGGGGATTGTGGTGGTAACGGGAGACACTGACTTAAAACACAGGATTCAAAGTCAGTGTAGTGTTGAGTGTGGTGCCGCATCTCTGCGCAGCTACTCTGGCGACTTACTTCACCTAGTGAATAAAAACTGTCGGGTACGACGAGAAGGTTGCACCGCAGTTCTGCCCTCCCTCGAAATGCACTGGCAAGCATTTGCACACACACTACTCATGCAGTTTTGTTTATATAATTTGGATTTCTATAGTTAAGTTTTGCTAATGATTCACTTATCGCCAATATTTCAGAGGAGGTTATTGGGGTACCAGGCTTTGCAGGACATGCACCCTAATTCCGAGCAAACAGCTGAGCTCATTGAGGAGCATGAAGTGGAGGAGGATGTGACTCATGATGAGGCTTTCTGTGATGATGACCCCACAGTGGTAAACGTCTCCTCCATCTTCCTCCTTTATGGCCCCTACCTCTTCCACCGCGACTCCTCATCCATCTCCTCCAGTTCCCACTTCCTACTTCAAGGAAGAATTATTACAAATATACTTGCGAGCGATCACCATCCAGCATAAGAACATCAACAACAACTGTCTGGTAGGAACAAAACTCCAGACTACTAATTCCGGTAGGATAATAACTCTTAAAGATGCAGTGTGTAAGATATGGTGACATCTAGAGGGGAAGTTGCCCAATGTATCCATCACCTCACCCTCACCCTTCTGAGCATGCACCTTTGAACCGATGATGGACTTAATTTGTCATTTTAGATGAAAAGATGCTTAGCATGTCCACTTTGTGCGACTGTAAAAACATGGTGGCCCCCAGAGAGAGGACCCGCTCCTCATGCAAATATACATTGATAGGCTTATTTAAGGGTTATGGGAAAAAAATGCATTTAGGTGATTATACATTCATGCAAATGTCAGTATGTAATTGTTTTGTATTCTTTTGTTTAGAAGTCCGACTAAGGCAGATATCAAATACCAAATAACAAAAATTATTATTACAGGACTGTACTAGTGCCACAGTATCTTTCAGCAAAGAGAAACGAATGAGAAGAATCAGAGCAGAATTCACATGGATCTCTTGGGTTTTACTGTCACTTAAAATTCAGTGCTACCACAAGACAAGTTAATTTTCTCATTGGATTTCCAACCCACACACCCTCTGGAACAAACATGGATCTGTGAGTCGAGCCGTAGTTGTGTGAGCTTGTTTATATTCACCTGTATCCTTTGCTTACGTGCTCTGTGACCCGACAGTATCTGGACAGCAGTTCATTTTCCGTAAACACAGTGCCGTCTTTGGCTACTATTCAATTATGAGTGGGATGTGAATATTAATAGGTGTTTTACCTGGCACGCTGACAAGGGGAGGCTAATGTATTCTGCTAATGATACGGAGTTTGCCGCTTTAATAGAGTGACTGTGAAGGTGGAAAATCAGGGAGAATTAATTGTTTGTTGGCTGGCATTCAAATGAACTCACATCGGTGTATACAGTCTCTCTCTCACACACACACGCAGACACACACACAAGCTCTCTACTGATACACACCGGTCTGAATGAACAGTCCTTGGACTTGTGCCTACACACAACAGTAAATTATTTGATAGTTAGACAATGACAAATGTGATGACATTATTTTCACTTCATCAGCCATGTAGAATGCAGCACACTCGTGCTTGGGGTCTCATGGCGACAGTAAGTACAGTACTTTCCCTTTCAGCAAACATTTTATTCGTAAATAACGGAGTGACAGTTTTTGAAATTCTCTCTGTCAAAGTTGAACAAAGGCTTAAGGTTCAGCTGTTGTGTGGGTGTCAGCAAATACACAATGGAAAAGCAGACTCCTCAGCCTTTCACTGACTTGTTGTCTAATTTATGTAGCTCTTGTCTCATAGCCCCCGCATCTTTCCCTTCACACACAAACAAACCATGGTTAATTTCATAGATAACATTCACAGTGACACCATCCAGAAGCATTCACCAGTGCCATATATCAAATCAAATCCAGTTTTATTTGTATAGCCCTTATTCACAAATCATAGGGTGGGTAACATCATCTGTCCTTTGACCCTCAGCAAGGGTAAGGACAAACTATGGGGAAAAACCCTTTTTCATTTTTGTCACTTCTAAAAATATCACAAAACAATTACATACTGACATTTTCAGGAATCTATAATATAATCATGTAAAAAAATAAATGTTTTTTACCTAAATGAGCCAATTTATGTATATTTACATGAGGAGCGGGTCCTCTTCATGGTGGTTGTCATGTACTTACAATAGTAAAAGTGGAAGTACTAAACATCTTCTGATTTTTAATGACAACTGAGGTCTACCACATGTTCTCCTGCATGCTCCGAAGGGTGAGGGTGAGCTGATGGATACAACATGCGACTTTACCTCTTGAGGTCACCAAATCTTACATACTGCACCTTTAAAAATCTGACATGTTGGACTTGCAGAGATTTCTAACAGCTGTCATCTCTCAAGAACAATGGACAGTACATACGACAAAGAAATAAAGAGGAGAATTGGAATTGTTAAAACTGCTTTCAACAACATGCAAAATGTACTAACATCAAGGAAAATACATTGTTGGAAGCTTTCGAAATGTGGTGCATCAGAAGAATGATCAACGTTTCTTGGAAAGAAAGAAAGTCAAATGAAGAAGACCTGAAGATGGCAAATGAAGAAAGATCAGTGATGACCAAAATCAAGAAACAACAACATGGTTTCTTTGCACCATAAAATCAACTGCTGGAAGGGAGAACAGATGGTAAAAGAGGAAGAGGCAGACTACGCAGGCAATGGATTGACATCACATCCTGGAACAACAACTCTTGTGCCCAATGCAAAGTATATGCTGAGGACTGTGAAAGCTGGAGGGAAATGACGTCCAACCTTTGTCGAGAAGATGGAACCAGATGATGATGATGACATGTCGGTGTTCACTAAATCCCTCACCGTCAACAACAAAATCAGTGGTTTTTGTGTAGTGATCATCTGAGTGGATCCTCGATGGTGAATTATCTTACAAGTGTGTGTCTGAGTTAAGACGGACACAGGTGCATGTAATCAGTGGATTAAACACCCATCTTTACAACATCAGTGGAGACAATTTACTGATACAGTGAACATTGATCTGATCTCAGTCCTTATCTCCACATGCACACAATCTCACACTGTTACACATTACACACACATACACACAGAAAGAGGCACATGCACACATGTTCTTTTAAATTGTGGGACAGTTCACTGATCTAATCTAGATCTTAGCACACACGCACACATACACACACATGCGCGCATGCGCACACACACAAATTAGACATCGGATATCATTTTGCATATCATCAGTTGCATATTGTATCATCACCACTATCACCTCACCCTTCCCACTCGAGCATACAGGAGAACCTATGGTAGCTCTCAGTTGTCATCAAAGCTCAAAAGATGTTTAGCACGTCCACTCTGGGCTACTGTAAAAACATGGCGGCCCCCATAGGGTGGACCCACTCCTGGTGTTCAAATAGATTAAAGCTAATCTAAAGGTTATGTAAACACCAAGTCATACTTGGGGTGATCATACATTTGTAAAAATGTGTATTTATAATTGTTTTGTGATTCTATTTCTTTAGATAAAACTGACAAAAAATGGCCGAAATAGTACACACTGCACCTTTTGAGATGAAGCCTTTTTAGACATGTACATATACTTACAAGGGGAAGAAAAATCTAGAAACAAGACAGTTTTGGGGACATGTGAGGATCTGCAAGGCTGACCTGCTGACAGACCAGACAACTCTAGGTAAATGTGCAGGAAAACAGATAAAGGTAATCTTTGCATAAACCAAATCAAATAAAGGGTTTAATTCCAGATTAGTCCCGCTGCCATTTTGAAGATGAATAATAAAACATGCACAGATCCGTCCAAATAAAAGTTTCATAATTGTACTGATGCTGCACTTGAAAATAGTGCAGCATCAGCAAATAGCGCCTATGAAAATAGGCTCCAGTTTACTTCATTCATTTCAGCTGAATTGAGTCTTTCCAGGGATGCAGTGTCAACAGATTATCCTCTTCAGAAACAACTGACAGCGCGACTTGTTACTACAGAAAAACACAAAGCGATGGAGTGTCTCTCTCCATCCCACCTCCCCCCTCCCTTACCCTCACTTCCTATTATCTTTTGTTCTCTGTCTGTTTCTCTCTCCCTCCCTTTCTCATATGGCCAGGTAGTATGAGGTAGCCCCCCCCCCCCCCCCACACACACACACACACACCACTCCATTTGTGATTTACATATGCTTCCAAAAGAAATCCAATAGCATTGGTTTTACCATTGTCTTTAATTTATGATGACATCTCACTTAGTGATGGGTAGGTGAAGCCCCATGAAGCACTGAAGCGTTCTTTCCAATTGTACCAAAAAAGATTCAAAGCTTTGAAGCTTCATTCCAACCAAGAACAGGGACTCACCCTCTCAAGAGCGCGACTTAACTAAACGTCACTATCTCCTGATTGGCTGGTCGGTAGGCGATCCCAAATTGTCTGAAAATGTATATTTGACATTTAGTTGCTGGAGCTGTAGGGTGAAGAACAAGTGAAACCAAGAGGTGGAGGATGAAGGGATGGTGAGATAACAAGTAGGAAGGATGCAAAAGAAGACATCTACCATTCCGCTGGGTCTCATTAATTCAGCCTAATCAGATCATATATTGCTGAGGAAACACTTACACATATCCTGCACAACATGTGCTGTGTAGGCGTGTGTGCGTGTGTGTGTGTGTGTGTGTGTGTGTGTGTGAGGATAAACTTCCTCTGAGCTGCCCACAACCTGATGATGGTATTTTACAGTTTCCTGTGCATTCAGGTACAGATGGAGGCGGGAGTATAGTTATTATCAGGAGGATTTCCCTGAGACACGATGTGAGTCACAGTTGCTCTGTTTGTATTTTGCCTGTGGATATAATATGACAGTCTAGACGACCCTTTGTTTGTGCATGGTCCTCACACTGTCTAGATCTGGGGTGTGAAACTCATTTTCTCCAAGACCCACATCAGCATCATGGTTGCTCTCAAGGGGCTGGTTTTAATTGTGGGACTAAATGTGCTATTACTACCTAACATATAGCAAAATAACTATCCTCATATTTTATTTTTTATTCATCTATAATTTATCTAAGTTTCAAAATATTGTATATGAATTCTCATACATGTTACACCTGTAATCGCACTGAACATACTGCTACATATAAAAAGTGGCATGTGTAGTTCACGGGTAATTTATGCTTTCGACTTTTATCTTTAGACAATATGCTTTTGAGCTGTCATGGGCCAAATAAAATTCTCTTGCGGGCCACATTTGGCTCCCAGGCCATGAGTTTGACACGTGTGGTCTAGATAATCTACCTGAAAACATCCTGTCCAATCCTGACCCTGGAGGTGATGCCACCTGAGCAAGAAACAGGGAGAACAAGGAGGAGGAAAGAGATAGACAGGGCCCCAGAGAGCGGGAGACAGATAGAAACCGAGGCGAAAGAGCCAGAGTTCCTCTCATCAGTCTCTCTAACTTACATTGATCCTCCTTTGTGACAAATGTCTGTTTTATCTTGCTGTCTCCAGGTCTCCGTCTCTCACACAGCATTCCTTAAGTGGCCGTGCTCGGCCAAACAAGACGAATCTGTGCCCAAAGAGTGTCAGGGATTTCCACGTGTGTCAAACTCCAGAGCCGCCTTCCCATAGGACATTTTTTTTGCTCAGGATAGTCTTTTCGTGAACTCTCGAGAAAGTAGGGTGATCTCAATTGAATATCTCTTCAGTCTGAACTGTGTATCTTTTTGAGATCTCCTCAATCTGAATGATTTCTCCTAAACCCCCCCATAGGAGCAAAACTGAGATAATATGAGAATGACTTTTTAAGACGTCATATCTCATCATTGCATCTTTTTGCTTTCATTCATGTCTTGCTTATTGCTCCTAAAACGTTGGCTGGAGCACTAAGGAGATGTAAGACAGATCTCAGTTGCCTCTCTACTGGAGATCACCTCAATCTGAATGATTGCTCCTAAACCCCCTTAGGAGAACAATTGAGATAATAAGAGATCTCACCATTGCATCTATATGATTTCATTAATGTCTTGCTTATTGCTCCTCAAAAGCCAAAGGGAGCATGAAAGAGTTACAAAAAAGGACTCAATTGCCTCTCTTCTTGAGATCACCTCAATCTGAATTATCGCTCCTAAACCCCCCTGAGGAGAAACATTTAGATAATGTGAGAATTACTTTGAGACTCAGACTTACTTTGTCGTCACACAAAATACACAGCAGTGCATTTGGTCACAAAACTGTGTTGCGTTCCTCTGAAACAATCCCGATGAGACTCGAGTCAGCAGACACCACAGGCAGATCTACATCGCTAACCCATATTGTATTTACATGTACATGCATATGGACACACAACACTCCTTGTTCTTCCCGGGCTGCACCCTTTCATGTCAGAATGATTGGCCTTATTTGTGGGGAGTCCGTCCCCCCCCCCCCCCCCCCCCCCCCCCCCCCCCCCCCGCTGAGGCCGACTTGGGCTGAACCAATTCACTACAGAGCCAGGGGGAAGGGAAGAGGAATTCTTGATGACAGATGAGAGATGCATGCTGATACCAGTTCGCAAAGGAGGGGAGAGATGGTAGATGGGAAAAACTGGGAGGCTAATGAGCTGGAACGTGGAGACAAATGCGGGATGGAAGGAGGGCAAATGGGGGGAAGGGGGACAGAGTTAGTTTGGAGTGATCCTGCACTCGACTAATTCATTGAACGCAGAGGGGAGTGACCCCTTTAATTCTAAGCCAAAATTCAGCCTGGCACGCGCATACACACACACACACGCACACGCACACACACACACACACACACACACACACTCAAACACTATCTCCAGGGGACAAATAAGAGAGGAATGATTGATATTCTGCATATGTCTGCAAGATTTCTGATAAGCATGAACAAAGAGACCCCAAAATGAGTAAATCAATAAAGGACACAAATTAAAAGGATGTAGGCAATATGAATATCAATTCACAACTGACAATACGATTGTCAAGACTGTACGTTTGATGGAAACATGTGAAACAACTGTACATACCTGACATGAAAAAAAATGCAGCTTACAAACTTACATCCACTGGGTTTAGAGACCATAAAATGGTTGAAAGACGACCCAATTAATAATGGCCCACCCTCACACACACACACACACACACACACACACACACACATACTCCCCCACACATGCACACGTATGTTTAGCAGGCCAAAGTGTTCAGAGTAGACCCATTAATTCAGCTCATTTAGCCCCAGTCCAGCCATCACATATGTGCCCGCCCTACAGCTCACTGTGCAACATCACGGCCCAACCCCCACAGCCGTGTCTTTATTTCCAGCTCTATCTCTCTCTATAACATCCACTCCTCCTTTGTGTGTTTACCTCACCCCAGCACATGCCAATTCCCCTGTGTTTTAACCTTGGGGCAACCTCCGGGGGCAGACGGATGAAGCACAATAGGAAGTGACTTGCAATTCACAGGGTAACCAGTGGGAGCTGACTCCAAAAGGGAGCAAATCCCCATAGACTCCCATGTTAAAATGGCCAACTTCAGAGGTGAATTAAACATGTTTAAAGCCTGGTACAAACTTAATCTTTGGGCAGTCAGCTGTTTTTTTTCTAACTGCAGCCCTTCAGACTAACTAACCCGAAAAAACGTAGGTGCACACCTAGAAAATGTTAGGAGCATTAGTAACTTGTTGGCTACACCAAGTTTACTCCTCTTAAGTTACTTGTGTTTTGAAGCTGGAAATGCAGATACTGCTTTGTGAACTGTCTTCATTGGTAAAAGGTGTAAAACATAGTATACTATGTTAGATAGTCCTTTTGGATTGAGGACAATAACGCATATCATTTGTTACCACCAATTTTTTTTTCATGATTGAATTTGTAAAGAGACTTGACATGATATGCAGACTAAGTATAAATTGCTACATTGATTGCAACAGATTCAATACAGAAAGAGGGCGATCACATGTCGAAGGTTTTGCCCAAAATTTTAGGCAAGATCTAGCCGTGAAAGGCGCGTGTGTGTGTGTGTGTGTGTGGTGGACATTTTAAGGAATCACTATTATTTTATTCTTGTGTAGTACTTTTTATTTTGTAAATGTGTAATTTTTATAATAGTCCTGTTCCGAGGTAATAAATCCCCTTATCTGTGTGAGAGTCGCCCTTTGGGGAGAATCTCGCGAAAACCCCCTCCTCTCAGAGTTCACAGATCGTTGAGTGGTCTGCATTTGTTGACTAAGCAAAATATCAAAGCACCTTTTCTTGACAACTGATTTGTTGAGACCCTGAGAGAGGGAGGATGAATAGGGACTGGGACCTGTGTTCAGGGGGGCATCATTCAAACTACTCTCTGCCTTGTAGTTCCGTGTTCTGTTTCCTCTTTGACCAAAGATTAAAACTTCTTCCGTCTTTTTCCTTAACTCCAGGCAGAAAGAAAAAAAACTCTGAAAGTTCCACAACATATTTTGGCAAAATGCAAAGAAGTCTCTCCCCTCTCTCTCGCTCCATTTTTCTCTCTCTGTACCACACCTCTCTCCCCCTCGCTCTGTTTCTTGCTCTCTCTCTCTCCCTCTTGCAGACAGGAGTTCTCATTCTCTCTCTCTGTCTCCCTGCCCGCCTGTCTCTCTCCTCTTCCCTCCCACTCTCAGTGTGTCTCTCTTTCTTGCTCTGAGTCCCTCACTCTCTCTCTCTCTCTCTCAAATTC
>JAFBJT010094396.1:0-10506 GCA_016785325.1 Chascanopsetta lugubris
TGCTGGTAAGTCATCATCACACTGTTACCAGCTCAGCTGGTACCTTTTAACCGGGGAGGAAAGACCTATCCCTAAACACCTTTTCTGTGCAGGTGGGTGGCACCAAGGCAGGTGTCGTGCGCTTTCTGGGCGAGACTGACTTTGCCAAAGGAGACTGGTGCGGAGTGGAACTCGACGAACCCCTCGGCAAGAATGATGGAGCTGTAGCCGGGACCAGGTAAAGAACACTCGACACTGACGGATGAGGCGCGTCTCTTATATTTCATAAAACACTGCATCAGTCTCAGGGTTCTTACCGTTTCCCCTCAGGTACTTTCAGTGCTTGCCGAGGTTCGGCCTGTTCGCCCCGGTCCACAAGGTGACGCGTATCGGCTTCCCCTGCACGACGCCCACCAAGGCAAAGAGCTCCAGGAGGAGGTCCGCCCTCCTCAAGAGGAGCCCCAGCGCCTCCTCCATCAGCTCGCTCAGCTCCGCCACCTCGTCCATCGGTGGCAAACCCAGCCGAGCTGGACTGGTAAGACCCACACGGCGTGTTATGTAGTTGATGTCATCAGAGCTGTCCTCCCCACGCCGCCGCCTCCAGCCGAGGGGGTGAGGGTGGGAGGCACAGGTATCTGTTGTGTCTTGAAAAGTGTAGCTTGCTCTGGCGAGTAACGACGAAGACTCCACCTGAAATATATCTCGGATACATCTGTCAACCTCTCTGCAGATAATGTGCGCACTTCATTTGTTCTCCCACGATTCCAGCTGGCGTGTATTTGTAAGTATAAATACATGCTGTGATCTTTTATTCCAGCTGACGGAGACGTCCGCTCGCTACGCCCGTAAGATCTCCGGCACCACCGCACTGCAGGAGGCGCTGAAGGAGAAGCAGCAGCACATCGAGCAGCTGCTGGCAGAGAGAGACCTGGAGAGATGTGAGGTTGCCAAGGCGACGAGCCACGCGGGAGAGGTGCAGCAGGAGCTGGCCGTGCTGAGGAAGGGGAGGGACCAGGTGAGAGCAGGAAGTAGAACAAAAGCAGTCTCAAAGTAGTACAACTATTTCTGTTTGTTTAACACAACTCAAATCAGAAGAAATGCTTTGCTATTAAAGGTGCAGTGTGGAGAATTTATTAAATGCCTCTGATGGCTCCTTACCTGTCCCTTCCCAGGATATTAAAGAACTTATGACAGCCTTTATTTATTATCACAACTGGTATTCGTCAATTTCCAATAACAGTAATAACATGAATCCATCTGGAATTAGTTGTTTTTTTTACCTGTGTGTGTGTGTGTGTGTGTGTGTGTCTCAGTATGCCATGGAGATGGAGGCAAAGCTGGATCAGCTGCGTTCGCTGGTGGAAGCGGCAGATCGGGACAAAGTGGAGCTGCTCAACCAGCTGGAGGAGGAGAAGAGGTGAGTGCTCTGACTTCACCCTCAACTTTGTACTTGTGGAGTTGAGTTACATGTATTGTTTACTCCCTTTCTTTATGTGTCATTTGAAAGCTGAAGTTTAATAGTTTGGTTTTTTACTCTGGAGTTTTTGTCATCGACAGAAAAGTGGAGGATTTGCAGTTTCGTGTGGAAGAGGTTTCCATCACCAAGGGAGACCTGGAGGTACCTGTCTGTCTGTCTGTCTGCCAGCCATCACTATTTTGTAGTCAATTGTATTCTCTCCAACAGATCAGTTCTCTCTCTAATTCAGCTGAACACTGAATTTGCCCTTTACCTTATCCCCTCAATTCTTAATAATTCAAACCCCCTCCTCCTGCACACGTTTCATATCCCAGGACTCTTTTGCTTCCTCTTGCCCTGCTCTTATTTTTGGTTAAAGCACGCTCAGTGATGACGGTAAATGGTAAAAAAATAGTTTTGCTGCTTCCTCTTTCAAAGACCTTCGTTATAAGTTTGCTCCTCTTCCTGCACTCTTTGAATCATTCAGCTCGCTTCCTCCTGAAGACGCGCCCGTCTCCTCGCTCTCTTCATTTATTCACTCACGCTGAACTCACTTCACTTCACTCCGCTCAGACTTTGCATCCATCTGCATCACCGGCGATTGATCACCATCATCCTCCTCCTCCTCCTCCTCCTCCCATCATCTTTTCATCCACGTGCCTCTTGTTGAACGTTCGCCTTCAGTCCTCCTCTCCTCTCTCCGCATTTCTGCCGCTCATGAGAGGAAGCGTCGCTTACATTCATCGTCTCCAGGTGCTGAGGAGAAGTTAACGTTTCTGAGGAAGCCGAGTCAGAATACTACAACAACCAGCTGATGTAGTAAAGTGAAAAGATGCTGTCTCATCACTTCACTCCTCTCTCTCTCTCTCTCTCTCTCTCTCTCTCTCTCTCTCTCTCTCTCTCTCTCTCTCTCTCTCTCTCTCTCTCTCTCTCTCTCTCTCTCTCTCTCAAATCCCGTCGTCTGTGTGAGTGTGAGACACGAGGCCGGCATGTCAGTGTTGCATTGCTGTGTTCTCTTCTTCCTGATCTCTCTTACTAACAGACGCAGACCAGGCTGGAGCATGCCCACATAAAGGAGCTTGAGCAGAACCTGCTCTTTGAAAAGACCAAAGCTGAAAAACTCCAGCGGGATTTAGAGGACACGAGGGTAATGCTGGCAGCCCCCTGTCCCACCGCAGCGCTGAGTCATTTTAACTTTTCATATGTCGAAGGATCCTCGTTACGTAAACTGTCTCAGCTGATTACTCAGCGCGCCGCCTCGTGCGTGAAACGGTGCATGCCTGCATGAGAAACACGTTCTGGACTCGCCTGAGCTCGGACATTGTTGGAATTCAAGGATTGAAGCTGCGTCATGCTTTATTTTTTTTTCTCCTCCTGTGCAAAACTTTTCAATCCCGTGAAAAAGCCAACAATGCGTCGCTTCCTTCTCTCAACATTACGACTTGTCTGACCCGTCTGCTGCTGCACTCAGCTCCAAACTCATTGGTTCACACCAATGAGGTCAAACTCTGAAAACAGCCCACAACTTTATTTTTATTTCTACTTTCTTCGATGATTTAGTACAGTGTGTTCTTTTAAATGTTCATTTCCTATTATGATTGAATTCAAAGTAGGACATAAAGGTTAATTATTGGAGTTAATAGTTTTACTTATCTATTATTAATAGATCATTATATATTTAGGATATATTATTTATTTAATACATTGATCTATTTTTTTATATTATTTATGATAACTTCAAATGTATGTTCATGACAGATTTTTGAGACAGAAACCTGAATAAAATTGTAGATCTTAAAATAAATTAGTGATAAAAAACGATCAGAATCAGAGTTGAAGTAATCTACGAAGCTTACATTTTTAATAATAGCTCTACACGTTTTATTTACATGATAATGTGATGAATATACACAATATTGATATCTAGTGACATCATCTTCATATATTGGATTTCCAATTAATCTTATTGAGTTTTCATCAATGAAATCGTAATTAAACCTATTTAATCCCAGGTATTATGTATTTATGTATGTTAAAAAGTATTGTATTCTGTAACACTGTTGCACAGGTCAAAGTACTTTCTCACCCTTGTTGAACAACAAACAACAGGAGTCTCTCCTCCCCTGTCTGCTCCTCCTGCATCCTCCTCCGCCCTCATGCCTCCTCTCTACGTTTCCTGCTGTAGGTGGCCACTGTGTCTGAGCGCTCCAGGATCATGGAGCTGGAGCGGGAGGTGTCAGAACTCCAGCTCCGGCTGCGAGCGTCCCAGAAGAAGGAGGACGCCGCCTCCCTGTCCCAGCAGCAGATCAGCAGCCTCAAGGCTCAGGCGCTGTCCCAAGAGAAACGGGTGGGTTGATGAAAACACCAGTATATAGTATGTACTGTATACCGTCATTGTAACCGGGGCTTTGTTGGAGCCATGGGGATGATGAATTATTTACGACTCTCCTCGGATGTACAGGAGTGCTGTGTATGAACTATACTGTGTTTACCCGACAGATCAGTGAGCTGAGCGTGGACGTGGAGAGCAAAGAGAAGGAGCTTCAGTCTCTGCAGCAGGACAAAGATTCTGTGGATCAGCAGCTGAGCCGCCTGGTAAGTTCAGTTCAGTTCAGGTAGTTAAATCAAACTGGTGAATAATTATCTGTATTCCAAAAACCAGCACGTGTAGTGCACCCCACTCACACAAATACTAATTACTGTTACGGGCACACGTATAAATGCACATCGTAGTTCATTCAGACCGGCTATAAACAACACCGTTTGCGCTTCATTAGTTTATTGAGCAATGAAAACATGACTTCCTGCCCCCATCTGCCCCCTCCGTGTTGTTGTGAATGACTTTAACCATGTTTGGAATGAATCTGGACCCAGCTATGTGGACATGGTCTTAATCTCCCAACTGATTCCTTCATACGTTTACCAGATCATCATTTTCCACAGATAAGTGTTTTGGTCTCTTGCTGATGATTGGCCTGGTTTAATGTTTTCACTACGAAATGTTTTGCTCGCAGGCATCGTGAACGTTGCCTCATTAAGAAAGAAGTCTTCCATCCACTAGCTTTGCTTGTTCTCCAGAGCCGGATCTTCTCATTACTCGCTCGCCGAGCTCAAGGTAGAAGAATGTTACAGTGCCAGTGATTTTCTCACTGTGGAGCTGATGTTTCTCCATTTCAGAGACAAAGGCTGGACACGGCTGAGGAGGAGGGCAGGAGGACAGCAAAGGCTATGCAAGGTAAACAAACATGGCACATGTGCAGTATATCTACTCCTGCGATCTCTGTTTCACAATAGACATTAAGAGTTGATGACCTGTTTTTTCAGAGTTGGAGCAGAGTGTGGAGCAGTCGAAGAAAGAATGTCAGAGCCTGAGAGAGCAGAGTGAACGTAGAGAGAAGGAGATGAAGATCCAGCAGACATTGGTACGTCAAGTGCTGTACACAACTTTTATCATTTAGTATTTTTCGTGAGAACCCTTTTAAATGTTAATTTCATGTGAAGTCCTGACTTTCTCTTCAGTGCTGCCTCGCTGCAAATCAGATTCATAACTGCTGCTATAGTTCATATTCCACGGTAACACCAAATGACATTCATTTTCTACAAACCAAAGTGGAATTATTAAAGTTCCCCCGGCTGCTCTCGCCGGCCTTTGAGCCTGTCTCCAGTGTTTCAGTAGATCTCACTCTGCTCTCACGAGCGTCAGATGTATTGCAGCTCTTTTCAGACAAAAGCTCAAAAGGCTGTTGGCACATTTATAGATCGGCTGCAGAAGGAAAAGGAGCATTTAACATCATAACACGCTGCACCTGGATCCCTGAACAGTGACAGTAGAACCATGTATCCACAGCTACTACTTCACTGTGTTTCCCCTCCACCCAAGTTATCACAAAAGGTTCAATTCGTTGATGCTAAAATTTCATCAAGTAAACTGAAATATTAGATTAATTCAGAAATAATCCGAGAAATGGTTTTCTTACCATGACCTTGTATTGTTTGGAAAGCAAACCTCTGATGCTGAGCAAGAACAGTCATTACATTACAACCACACTAGGTTGAATGTAACAACCACAGTGTTTACATAATCCTCCTCCTCTTGTTTGTCTTCAGGCGTCTGAGAAGTCGATGGGAACAGCTCTGTCGCTGCAGCAGCTGACCAATGAGAAGAAGATGCTGGAGACAAAGGTGAGTCTCTGATTTAAAGGCACAGCACCATGTGTTTAGTGGCATCTGGTGGTGAAGTTGCATATTGCAGCTGCCTGCAACGGAAAGGTATATTGACAAATGTATGCATGAGTGAGTCATGTCATAATAAGTGCAGGTTGGAGATGCTGCCGATGCTTTCAGACAGCAGACGTCACATGTATGAACATTAATCATGTCTGAAAGCCATTAAGTTTTCATAAACGCGCGAAAGAAATGCTGAATAAGTAACGTGGCGACTCGGTGCCTGTCTGACACGGCTGCATTTGGCTGCTCGCTGTGCGGGACCGTAGTTAAAGAGGCGAGTCGGAGGTTAAACTGTGCTTTTCATTTTTAATGTGACAAGGAAAAAGGCTTTTTAGTCGAGACGTGGTCTCGCAAATTTTGCATCATGTCAGGTAAAAGCTCAGCCGGAGAATGAACCCCCTCCAGAACCAGCCTCCACTCTTGGGTCCACTACACAGCAGATGGGTCTTCAGTGAATGGGGCAGTTTGTGTCATGTGACCTCAGAGGCGGAGCACAGTTAGAGCTGGGATGTCACAGCATCCTCAGAAGGTGCCAGGTCGGCCCAGGTGTCGCCCAAGAGGCCAGGCCCCTTGAATTATGCTCGATTCCCAGCATTGTTGTGAATCCTGTGGAGGATCTCCTGCTGCTGTCTCACACGAGCAGCTCCACTCTCTCCCTGGAATTTATTTTGGTAGTTCTCTGGAGTTCGCTGCAAGTGTGAGCAGCAGCTGCATTTAGCCCGACGCGCCGTCATCTGCAGCTTATTTGAGAAGATGAGCAGCGTTTAATCCGCTCCTTGTTGCCGATGTAGTACTCTTAATATCAAGTAATGCTCCCCACCGCTGCCCCGTGTGGAAAGTGTCTCAGCCGCAGGAGAGATGCTGGATGAACGTGTGCACGTGTGGCTTCATGTCTCCACAGCCCTGTGAAAGGATGCGCACATGCACACGGGGCGTAAGTGTAGCATCTGTTGCCTGCAGGGTTTCCGTTGTGCGTTTGCATCAGGATTCCTCCGCTGAGCTCATGCGACGGCGTCCCAGTCATCGCATTAGATCAGCCACGCATGGGGAGGCGCAGTCAGCCCCCCCCCCATTTCGTCCCGCTCGCTGTGCACGTCTCAGCCGCTCTGGCTGCCATCTTAATTATCATTTCAGACACAATCCATGTCGCCCCTTTAAACCGCGCCACTCCACCTGCAGCCGCTCGCTCAGCGGCTCTCTGGTGCCCCCTCGCTCGTCCGTGGGTACGTTGATTCCCTCTGACTCCAGCTGCCTCCAGATGGTCGCGCTCGGGACAGCCAGTGAAGTGGATCGGAGATGAATGCATTTATTTAGATTTTTATTGTTTGGTCGCGTGGACCTTCATGTGTTATATTTCAGCGCTGCATATTAAGCATTTGACTCGTTTATTATTTTTTTACCTGAAAGTGCTGCACACGGATACACTATATGAATGTGTTGTGAGTAGGTGAATGGCTATATTGCTGTTAAAGCTGTAATTCATGTGTTGATATCTATTTTAAGAAAATAACATGAAGATCCTTTAAATAGTAAATATATCAGTTTATTGTAATGTTTATATGTTGTGTCCATCTTCAAAAAAAGAAAGAAAACTGCAGCTTCACTGGAGCGAGAGTACAAAAGTGCACACACACACACACACACACACACACACGCACGCACGCACGCATCATTCTAGTGCAATTATTCAGCAGGGCGCTCTTGCATCTGCCTCGCTCTCCATTTCCCCACGACGCTGTAGCTTGTGATGTAATCCTGCACATGTCAAAGTATGCTGCCCTTTGTGTGTGTGTGTGTGTGTGTGTGTGTGTGTGTGTGTGTGTTTATGGAATCACTTACCTTGTAAGGACCAGTAGACATTGTAAGGCTTGAAGTAAAATATACCATCTCTGAAGTCCTGATTAAGGTCAGGGGTCGTGGTTAAATTCAGCCTGTTCACAATGAATGGACGTTAATAGCTGTGTGTCTGTTAGATGATGATGATGATGATGATGATGATGATGATGATGATGATGATGATGATGCCTGGCTGGAGAGAACATTGCTTTAGTTAATGGATGGTTGATTTGATATCAGCCTTTTATTCCTTTTGCTATTCAGACTCTCTTGACTAGATTACTGTTGGCATCTTAATTATTCTTAATTAGTCTTTGTAACAATGAAACATTTGATTGTGGCCTTTCTTAAATGCAGAGCCTCAGATCAGCACTCAGGGATATTTCTAGAATTCTTTCAATATTAATATATCATATATGTCATATTGGGTTCTGTTATTTAGTTTGATGGCCAGTTGTCACTATTTTCTGCGGTTATTGATCATTAGTTGCTGCTGCTACAATCTCATCATTAGTGAGTACTTTATGTGTATGTGCTTGTTTGCACTTGACCCTTTAATGTGACAGTGAGAACAGTGGACATGCACCTGCGTCCTCCTGCAGAGGTTCTGTGATTCACCGTGAGTGAAAAGGTGAAGCTGTGACAGAGGCTGTGCTCGCATCATGAGCGGAGACCGTGAGCGGCAGAGCAGTGGGGCCGAGAGATGGGAGGAGCCTGTTCGGGCTTACATAATGGAAGTGCTCAGCTTCTTTAACTCGACTCTGAGAGAGAGAGAGAGAGAGAGAGAGAGAGAGAGAGAGAGGGAGGGAGGGGGGAGAGAGAGGCTGCTCAGGCATCATACTCTCCATTTGCCTCTCACAGCTGTGCACAGCGGGGGGAGCGGAGCTGATGGTTTATTGATTCCCAGCTTGTGTATGTTATAGTGTGAAGGAGGAGAGTGTAGTGACAACACTGCTGCTGCTGCTGCTGCTGCTGTGTTAAGCGGGTGGACACCAGGCTGACATCAGACAGTGCTGAGCTGTGTGTGTGTGTGTGTGTGTGTGTGTGTGCGTAAGCATGGACATAGCTGCTCCCCGTCAGGGTTACTCCAGTAACATCTACTCGCCTCACTACCAGGTAGGATTCTCTCCCTCCAGCATGTAACGGAGCCAATGAGCTGTTGTTACCAGAGTCAGATTATTCACCGTCGTCTTCCACGTGAAGCTCTTTGATGTTTTTAAATCAGCGGTGATGTCAGAGTCTCTGCTGGATGCAGACTCCGCGTGTTTGACTTTATTTGCATAATGTTCTCTCAGTCTCCTTCCGTGCAAGTGGCACTTGTGTGTGTTTGTGTACAGCGTGGATTTCAGCATGACGCTCCTCCGTCTTGATCTCACTTGGGGTGTGTGTGTGTGTGTGTGTGTGTGTGTGGGGGGGGGGGGGTATGAAAGGGGGTATGAAAACCGAGGCGTCTCTCAGACCCTCAGGTGCAAGGCTTCCCAAACACAGCTGACGACTCACTTAACGGCGTGAGAACATGAAGCAGACGGAGACGCAGTGTGTGGCGTCTCTCGTGACTTTTTGGGTGACAGTTGGAGCAGAAAGCGTCGATTCCAGCGTCTGGTTAATGAAGTATTGACTGAATGCCGCGTGTTCATGCGGCCGCTGCTGTCACAGAGCTGCAAACGCAGTTTGAGGTCAGACGATTAGGCGAAACGGAAACTTGGTTTCAGGTGGGGATGAAGAAACCGTCGTATCTCGGGGCTTCTATTTTTAGCTTCACGTGGATGCAACTCATACAGCTCAGGTCTGCTGAGTCAGCCGCAATATGAGATTGCTGTGTATTTTTTTGGTGTTCACATGTCTTTATGGTTAATGGTCAAGAATCACATGTGTTGGCGTAAAAGTAGTGTCACGAGGGAGAATAGAGTAACTGACATCTCATATTGAGCTTAGCAGAGAATCCAGTTCAAGTACAATCATCCTTTTGCTCAGTGCACCACATTGAAATACAAAAACATGCCTATAGATTCACGCAGGGGCTCAGGGGAGTTCAGGTAATCGTAGCTGCTTCACCACTTCAATCACTAATGAGAAAAGCAAGCCACCACGGCCTCTACAGAACCTTTAATCCTGTGCACTTTATGCTCAGATCTCACAGCGTTTGTCTTCTGGGTTATGATAATAATAAGAATATGAGCTGCCCTGGTGTTTCCAGACCTTCTAAACATCTCCATCTCTCTCTGTGTGTGTGTGTGTGTGTGTGTGTGTGTGTGTGTGTGTGTGTGTGTGTGTGTGTGTTTCCCTCTGCAGCTGGAGGCTTTGAAACAACAGAATTCCAAATACCAAGAGGAGCTGAGTCTGTCCAAGGAGTGGAGCAGCTCGGAGAACCAGCGCATCGGAGTCCTCCGCAAGGAAATGTAAGTACGACCCGATCCTTCACAGGTCCCCAGTTAAGGTGGAGCCAGTCACCTCCATCACACTGCGGTGCTAAAGTGTGGTCATTAAGAAGAGCCAGTTAAGATCTACTGTAATTCTGTGCAAACGAGGAAAAGTGTGTAATTGTGGCTTGATTTGATAGCGCTTAGTGAAGATGCACATGTAAACAGTGTCTTTCATGGTTTAATGCTGAATTGTGCTGTTAAGCTGGCTCCATCTTTTATGGGTGAGACACTTTGAAACATGCAGTAAACCATTGTGTAAAGTCCTTTAATGAGCTGGAGGGGGCTATTGTGCGATTATGGACGAGTGGGGACCGATACTCCCCCATCTCCCTCCCACCCGCCCCCCGTTATAATGGCTCCTGTATTAACATTTCACTAACATGTTGTTGCCTCATTAGAATATTTCATTTTCCATTATCATTCATTTACTGCCTGTTTTTTGTGTTTGTGGTGGAGCTCCGGTTTGATGCCGAGTTCTATTTATAGTCTTGATTTGTGTATGTGGAAGCATGTGGTGCTGGTGTGTGTGTGTGTGTGTGTATGTGTGTGTGTGTGTGTGTGTGTGTGTGTGTGTGTGTGTGTGTG
>JAFBJT010094396.1:10551-52328 GCA_016785325.1 Chascanopsetta lugubris
TGTGTGTGTGTGTGTGTGTGTGTGTGTGTGTGTGTGTGTGTGTGTGTGTGTGTGTGTGTGTACTTCTATGTCCTGGCATCATCCTGCCACCCCCCCCTCCCTTAGTCATCATCACAGTCCCAGGCTATGACATCACAGCTCCAGCTGGATGTAACTGGCTGAGTTACCCTCATCAACAGGAGGAGGATGTGTCAGTGTTCCCAGTTACAGTGAAACAACATCAGCTCCATCCACCTCCAGCAGCAGCAGCACTTTGCCTGCTGTGTCCTCCTTGAATAATTCAAACACGTCCAGTGAGACGTAACGTGAATCACCTCCGCTGCGTTTCACCTGCCTCCACCTCTGCCCTGCCTCGCGCCAACAATATGTTCCTCCATCCTCTGAGGCTCGTCCTTCCTCAGGCTGCTGCTCTTATGTAATGGGTGTGTCTCCTCCTAGGACCGCCTGGCTCCAACATGGCCATTTCTCTCAGTGACATCAGAGTGTGTGTGTGTGTGTGTGTGTCCGAGTGTGTGTGTGTGTGTGTTATTGTTTGAGTGGCATCAATGAGGCTTCTGTGGCTTCTGAAAGAACAGCTGTACGCCCCGCAGCTCTGACTTTGTCTCTCTGTGTTTTTGTGTCCGATTGTTTCAGATGTTGATGAAAGTCAGAGATGTCTTTGTTTTATATTTATCCATCAGTATATCTTTCATCTATCCATCCATCCATCCGTCCATCTCCATCTGTCTTATCTATCTAGTATCTCTCTCTCTCTCTCTCTCTCTCTCTCTCTCTCTCTCTAATTATGGAACACTCCACTTTTTAAAATAGTTCCTGAACAAATCCGTCATGGACTCTTGTCCGGCCGCTCGTCCTCCTTTCTTGAAACAACAAAGAACAAAGGATGTCAGTGATGGACACATCCATCAGTGCTCTCGGGGAGAGCTGTGATGTTTATTCTCAACATTCCCTCTAACTCATCACATGCAGAGCAGAAGGCATTTTATTATACAGTGTATATATATATATATATATATATAGTCGTCCTCTTGCATGACCTTGTCCCATGTTAGTGCAGGATGCTGAAGGGCCATGGTGAATGTGATGACACCTCAGACCGCCAAACATTTCACTCAGATGAGGCTCAGACGAGGGCATTAGTCACGCAGAGCTCCTCAGCTCCTCATTGGTCACAAATCCTGACAATGACCCACATGGAGCTTTACCCCATCATTTGGTTCCACTGTCCCAAAATATCCAGATGGATGAATCCGATCTCATGCATACATCAGACTTTTGGCGTCATGATATCCTGATTGAGTATCTCACTGCTGATCCTGCGCATCGATGAGTGTGTAAACCAGTGTTTGCGTCACACTCACCAAATCCTTTTAAGATGGTTAAAACAGGCGTCCACATAAGCAGCAGAGATACACCAGCAGATGTTCTGTTTTTTTTAAAGATTAGTTCGTAGATTTTGTCATTAATAAAATGAGTGGATATTTGCAGTAGATTTAGAAATCGGCCAAGTCGGCATGTTTCAGATATCACTGTTCTTTGTAAAACTACACATCAGACTGAGGCTTATTTCATATTTATGGAACCAAATATGAAATATGCCATTCTAAATTTGTGCTTTACAACGGTCATACATTATGCAATTGATACTACTATATACTCCCTCTACAACTGCAGCTCTCTCTCTCTCTCTCTCTCCCTCTCTCTCTCTCTCTCTCTCTCTCTGTGCTTGTGTAACAGATGTGAGCCCAGCTGTCATCTGGCTGCAGATATAGATTTAAGCACATAGAGCCGCTCTGACAGTGACACAGATATTGTGGAAACCGAGAACTTCAGAAGTGAATCTCACTCTCTCTCTCTCTCTCTCTCTCTCTCTCTCTCTCTCTCTCTGTGTCTGTCTCTCTGTCTCCCATCTCAGTGAGGAGCTGAAACTGGCCTCCCACAAGTCTCAGCATCAGGACGAGGTAACGACTCCTCCCCCTTTCACATCATAACAACAAAGCGGTTCCTTCCTCCTGCCTCAGACTCAGTGATTTGATTAACAGGTTGTGGCAAAGTGGGGATAGACTCCCTGCTGAGGCTCAACTCTCACAGCTTAGACGAGTTAAACCTCTATTTCTAATGCCTCTGTATTTGTGTGTGTGTGTGTGTGTGTGTGTGTGTGTGTGTGTGTGTATTTTCCTCACAGCACAACAAGGATCGCAACAACCAACAAGCAGACATGAAGACCAGGTAGTCAACGCTTTGATATATTCTTCAATTAGATGTTATTTCATTTCTACTTTTAATCAGAGATTTGATTTGTATTTGTAGACCCCCCTTGTTTATTATGTAACAGTGAAAGTGACAGGAGAAGAACGGACTATCCATGTATTTCCACAGCTCTGAAATGGATTTGAATTGGCTGATAATAAGTTACTCGTTATTGTATCGCAGGGAGGATGGACCAACACTATAGAGGTTTTCTGTTGACATCTCCATCTCCAAATCAAATCCAAAACCAGCGATGGTGAATCAACCCCTCAGGAACGAATGTAGATCACGTGTTGTCGTTCAAGGCTGCATCACTTCCCTTCATGTGAGCGACAGCAGGGTGGATCACATCTGAAGGATATTCTGAGATTTAGAGATGTGCTGTTGAGCCTTATTTTAGTCCGTTCTGAGCCGTCAGTTAAATATTCAGAGGAATGAAAACCTCTCCCCACCTCTTCACTTTAAAGAAGAAAGTGAAGGATGACAGAGGGAGGATGACGGCAATGGAACAAAGATTGGTGGAGGGATGTGAGGAGAGATTGAGAGAGGCTGACTGACGTTTAGAGCCAGAGGGGAAATGAAGAGGTGATGTGCAGGAAGGAGAGACGTGGAGGGAGGAGGTTTGAGTTCTCAGGTGAACTTCACATTTTAGAAAAAACGACAGGAGATGTGATTCAGTGAAATGACGAGCTGCACATCCACTTCCATTTATATCACAGAGATGTTCTTTGATGATGTTGTTGATTCCAGAGGCAGTTTTATTCACCAGCTGAAACAACATACTCCTTTTCTGTTTTGTATTTCTGTATTTGAAATCTAATATTTTATTTTATTTTATTTTATTTTATTTTATTTCAATTCATTTTATTTTATTTGATCGATTCTTCTGTCTTTATTTGTATACAGCACAGTACATAATATCCCCATGATAAAGTCCATGTGGATGGGGTGCAGTGATTTTTTTTACAGCGTAATGTCCCATTGAGTTCAAGTGTTTTATAGTGAGCCTGAATATACAGAATTTGTCAAGTGTGATGATAACTTTATTGTCCCTCAGCTGTTCACAAACACAGATGGTGTCATGTTGGACTTTGTTGACGTTTGACCTGATGTGCAGCTCACTGTCTTTCCTTCAAACCGTCCACAGAGACAACATCTCCAATCAGGACGACGTAATATTCCAGAAATCCACAGACAAGGACCGCGAGCTGGAGAGTCTGAGGACCGAGGTGCTCGTCACAGCCTCTGTTTTCTTATTCCCTGTTGATTCTCATTTGACGCTCTCTGGTGGATTGATGTGTCTGCTGCTGCGTGTCCGCAGATCGAGATCCTGCGAGGAGAGAACGCCGTGGCCAAGACGCTGCAGTCGGCCGTGGAGACGCTGGAGAGAGACAAGGCGCAGCTGCAGGGCCGCGTTCACAGTCTGGAGCAAAGGCTCATGGGAACTCAGGCCTCAGAGGAAGAGGCGCTGCCATCGGGTGAGGAGACGGTGACGAGAGCAGCCACTTCCTGCTATATTCCAGATTTCCAACGCGTTGTGAGTGACGGTGTGTTTGTGCAGGTAACGCGGTGGTGGAGCAGCTGCGAGAGGAGAAGGAGTTTGCTGAGGGTCAGGTAAAAACTGCTTTCTGTTCCAGTCCCTCACACAGTCCGGGTTCTAAACCCTCGGCTCTCCTCTGACCTGAGTCTCCGCTGTCTCCGTCAGATCAACTTCCTGAACAGTGTGATCGTGGACCTGCAGCGGAAGAACGAGGAGCTGAAGATCAAACTGAAGAAACTGGCCTTGAAGGAGTTTAATGGCAACGATGGAACTGATGGGTGAGAAAGATACACTGTAAACAAGTTCAGGTGTACAGGCATCCGCTGCTTTGAATTGTTTGATGTCGTCATACCTGTGGTTATTCAACTCTCGGCCACACAGAGCGGATGGGAGAGCGGCGTGTTGAGACGACGGCGCCTCCCACAGGCGGAGACGTGTCCCTCGGGTCTTTGAAAACGTGCTTCCGTCCAAAAAATATCTCTCGTCCTCGCTTTGTCCGCTAGGTTTGACGGAGGCGCGCGGGAGAAGAAGGCCACGCCCCGTCTCTTCTGCGACATCTGCGACTGCTTCGACCTCCACGACACCGAGGACTGTCCCACTCAGGCCCAGAGCCCCGACTCCGGCCCCCACACCACCTACAGAGGAAACCCGGCCCAGGAGAGGCCCTACTGCGACATCTGCGAGGCCTTCGGTCACGCCACCGAGTCCTGCAACGACGACCAGACCTTCTGAAGGAGACACACTCTCTCTCTCTCTCTCTCTCTCCCTCTCTCTCTCTCTTCATTCACATTCCTCTCACCTTTATGCACATCTCACCTCCCTCTCTCCCACCCGCCTGCAGAGTTCCTCCATAGCGTATTTTTATACTTGTATTGAAGCATATCACTGGTAGCCACTACTCTGATCCAAATACTCGACCCCGCCCCCCACAGCTCTGCTCTCAGGGGGGGAAACGGTTCTGTGGTGCAGGATGCTTGTCCAAATATGCTGCTTCGGTGCAATATTGATGTTTATAACAGGAGGAGTTCCGTCCTCTGCACTTGTTCTGGGTTTTTTATTTTATTTTTTATTTTTACATGTTTTTTTTTTTTTCTAAGAAGCGTACATTTGATTTAAGAAGCACATTTAAACCTGAAGGGAAAGTCCTCTCTAGCTCTACACCCCCTGTCCTCTGTGGGACATTGTGTGAACCAATCAGAGACAGCAATACTGCCATGTCAAACATTCTACCAGCATTTCATGGTCAACATCATTTCACTTTCTAATGTTAGAAAACACATCATGTTTCCCAGCTCCTCTTTTCAGCCCCCGTCTCGAACGTCTCCTGTCTCTTTAAGCTCCGCCCCATTTCCCCCTGTATGCTCTGATTGGCCACTCTGTTCACTGATTGGCCAGAAGGAAACATCAACCTCCTCTCGCTCTTTCTTAACTTGGCTTCAGCTGTGATTTTGGGACTGAAAGAGAAACATTTGATATTTCAAACAAAAGGTTTTATTTTTTACAATCTATACGGTGTATTTATAAATTCATATTTTAAATGTAATCGTGGTTTTTATGGACACGCTTTATGTTTTTTCTTTACTCTGGAAATACTTCAATAATATTTCATCTCTTTTTGAGATGTTACAACTTTATCATCAGCACAGCACACCTTATTTACTTTAGTTACTAAATTATTAAAATACCAATATTTTTGTTTCATTGTTCTGGAATTATTTTTACATACTTTTTACATACTCCAAAAAGATCATATTTTATTACTTGTATTTTTCAGAATATTTAAATTTCACCACTTTAATCTGAAATTATTTTGACCCTATTCTCTAAATAATTTGACTTTAAGATCAAAATACCCTGACGTATGTAGTGGCCCTAGTACTCTAAACCTAAATCAGTTCCTTCTCCACCTTTGAAATCCCAGTTTCCATGGAAACTACGTTTTCCCACTGCTTTGAACTGACTCCTTTGAAGTTTATTCCCGACGTTGCACATTAATGAGACAGAAATGAAGGTTTACGTGAAAACCCTTAGTTGAGTTAAAGAGCGACTAAGTGCTTTTTTCACTTGAAGGACGTGTTGATGTTTTTCTGTTGTTTGACAAAGTAAAGTTACTGCGAGGTTCATTTCATGAGGTTACTTTGACACATTTGGTGTGTTTACCTTTCTATGCATGTTAATCTCTCTCATTAATCACTGACAGTGACTGAAGATCTGTATTTTAGTTATTGATGTTTTATTTATTGACTAATATTAATGACACACACTAACCGCTGATATTCCTACAGTGATATAAGCTAGCACTGATTCCAGAGTCTCTTCTGTAGTACAGGTGTAGTACATGTGTAGTACGGGTGTAGTACGGGTGTAGTACATGTGTAGTACAGGTGTAGTACAAAGCTTAGATTTGCACTGTCCACTTTAAAGGTTCAGCAGAGACATGCGGCGCTTTAATGTAATGTGATGATTATTAAAAAGTTCTTTTATCATCAGTACACATGATTCAGTACTGACCCATTTCCTAAACACTGCCCTCGTTAAAGGCACACTTTGTCATTTGGGAGAAGTTGAATCGTTTTTCTTTTCATTTGAATTAATGAAAAACATTGTTGGGTTGCAGTACTGCTATTTGGCCACTGCGTTGTCTTCTCCGTCAGTCCGACAGCATTTGAAAATTCAAATCAGGTCATTTCGCGTTTCCCCAAATCTCAAACTGCTCCTCTACATGTTCAAATGTATAGAAACAATGTATTTTGACCTATATTGTTCTTAAGCACAATTTTGGATCATATTGAATCTTCCAGTGTAACAGTGTATAATAATTATAGTACATGACTAACATTGACACCTGTACATATATTATTCTGACAGACGTGCGCACACGGTGCCATGGGAAGGAAAACAGATTTTATGTGGAGGACATTTTATTTTTCTGCCCTGTCGATAAGATCCGTGTTGTATCAGGAGCCTGTTTGTATAAACTTTCAAAACATTGTGTACTTTATATAAGTGATACGTCTGATGTACTGTTTTATATCTGTAACGACTTCAGGCACCGTCTCTAAATGTTCAGAGCGTCGATCTGATGTCGTTGACGTGGTGTAAAATGTCATGTTTTCTATATGTACTGTATAATCCTCAACAGTCCAATAGAAATACTGAGAACTAAAAGCTGCTGAGTCACTGTTTGTGTGTCACACCTTCCGTCTCCTCCATGAAACGGAATCATATTGAGCCGCTTGTTTCAGTTTCAGCTCCTGATCCGTTTACTCCAGACAGGAACTCCTGATCATCTCCAGCATTATTTGATTCTATTTGAGTGTTGTTTTTTTATGATGAATACATTTGAGCATATGTTTGAGGATGCTTTCTATAATTCTATCCCATGGATCAGCCTCTGACAGCTGAAGAGAATAAGACTGATGACCTCGTCACACACACCTGTGACCGGTGAGAGGGCAGGATGCAGCAGGCTGCAGGTGAACGTGTCGTCCTTCTCCATGTCGGAGCAAGAAAAGTCAACAAACGTGAGGATTTGTGTTTGAATGACGTTTTCAGAGGAAAACCACAAGTGCTGCTCTGCTGAGAGGACTGATGGAAAACTGCTGAATCAGCGACAGAGTCGTGGACGACCACTGATGCAGGTGAGACCATCCAACAGGGGAGCTACTCACAGCTCAGGGCAACAGGGTGTCACTTTAAGAGAAGTGTTTGCTATGATGCTGAATTTATAGGAATGAATCAAATAGTTGAAATGTTATTTATAGAAAATTCCAATTATGAAAAAAATGACTTTTTGATTCATTCATTGATTAAACTTGACATGAATAATATCACAAGTGTGAGATTCTGACTCCGCCTCCAAACCTTTCAGATCTCAGTCCCACTGAGCTTCAGATGGATGGATGGATGGATGGGGGCTCAACCCAACAACTTCCTGGATTTAAAGGATCTGCTCCCAGGTTTCACAGCAACCGCCACGACAACCTACAGGGGTCTCCACATGGATCAGGTCTGTTTAAAGTGGGACGTCCTCGATTTGGTGAGTGTCAATAAAAATAACACACACACACACACACGGCTTTTCAGTCAACAGTCGAGAACACGCGACCAAGTTTTGTGACTTTTATTAAGAAAACAAAAACCATTGGACATGATAAAAACCAAGCACTACTGATGGAATAAATAAGTCAAACCAAACCATTAATCTGTACAAAGATCTAAAGTGAAACAAAATGGTCCCATGGAGAAAAAAAACCACACAGAGTTCATATCTCACAGCTTCTTTTCCTTACGCACAGTAATGAGCAAACTAGAATCAACCGGCTCCATCAGGTGAGAGCAACAACAGAAGTGAGACTTTTTTTTTTTTAACTCTTTCCTTAAAACTCGAGTGTACGTACATAACGTGGTTTATTATAACTGTTAATGTCGATACGATAGCATTTTAAGTTCCAGCGCTGCTGGACTGGGAATGAGGTATATGCTAATCCATCCTCTGTCCTCAGACACTCTTCATCTCTTTTCTCTCCATCCATGTGAACGCTGATTTACACAAATCTGATGGAGTGAATCGCTCTGCCGTGTTTACGTCATGTGATGAAGTCGGTCGCTTTGTGATGAGTCAATTGATTTAATGCGCGCGCGCGTGTGAGGTCTGACATTAGAGGTCAAAGGTCTGAATCCGTACTTTAAAGTTCAAGTCTGCGCAAAACCAAGAGCTTGATGTCGCACGTGTGTGGATTCAGCCGAGTGACAGCACCTTGTAGGAGGGGGAGGGAACCAATGACGCAGCCGAGGGACTGGAACCTTTTTCTGTCGGGAGCTACGGGAACGTGTGACAGGGTCTGAGATGAGTGGTGATACACGGAACATGTACATGATGAGGAGGAGGTGAGAGAGTTCAAGTCGGGTGACGGTGGAAACCAGGATCAAAGTCACGTGTCGCCTGAACTACACACAGACCAGGAAGTGAACATGAAGTGTGACCAGTCGGGTTTCTGTTCAAACGTCGGGAAGAGGAGAAAAAGAAAAAAAATCAAAACATTAACTTCAAGGTAGTGTCAGTCCTGAATTCCTCGGGGCAAGAAAACCAAAAAAAAAAAAAAATGCTGAACTGTTCCTTTAAATCAACTTGATGTGTTGAACATAAATAAAGATTCGTGACGATTATAAGGCAAAATTAAAAAATGGCACCGAGATTCAAAACGCGTTTGACCTAAAACTTATTTCATCGTAGCACCTCAAGGCACACGCACACCTGCAAGACCTACACTACCTACGTCTGTCTTCGCTACGCGTCCACCATTTTGTGTCTTGACCAGTACCATCATCTTCCTCCTCTCCCAACCACAAACCAACTTCGTGGTAGTTGTTTTTTTTTTTTTGTGTGTCAAAGAAAAAAAAAATGGAGAACTTTGTCATGGATAGAGAAAAAAGACGTTCACTACAGCAGCAAATCTATCTGTGATCGATTGTGACATACCATAACAGTGCATTGACCCTCCTGAGAAAACAAACCCTAAACATTTCCTAAACAAATATAGAACATTAATCTAACAGGAGGCGACTCGAGAGGACTGACAGGACGTGGTCGACCCCGCCCCCAACTGCTGACCTGAGACCCGGGTTTAGCCCCGTGAGTTCGCCTCTGCTAAACCGCGCGTGGACTCGAAGTCGGTCTCACATTAGCATGTCTGAGGTCGACCCCGCCCTGATCTCAGATCCCCAGTGTGAACTCTTTCTTTTTTTTGTTTTGTTTTAGTCACAGATGCAGGTCAGGTGTCTGCGGTCTGGCCTGGCGGTGGCTGGACTTGGAGCTGACGGTGCCGCCCCCCTGGGCACATGGGAGAGTGGGGGGAGGGGAGGGGGGGGGGGCGGGGGGGGGGGGGGGGGGGGGCGCAGCCCGGGTTCAGAGCTTCTCTTGGCATTAGTGAAAAAGTGTGTGGAGAAAACTGGAAGGAAGCACGGAGGGGGAGGGGCCAGTGAAAAGAGGTAATATCCATTCTCCCTCTGTGTCAGAGGAGTGTTTAGGGCGAAGGTGGCAAACTGGAGGGAGGAGGAGGAGGGGGGGGGGGGGGGAGGGAGGGAGGAAGAGACATGTCCATTCTCCCTTTGGTATTGACGAGTTTGGGGAGAAGACGAAGAGGAGGTGGAGGGGGGGAGGCGGTGTGTCCATTAGCCCTAAATGATCAGGAGTTAATGGAGGGACGTACAGAGGAAGAGGAGGAGAAGGAGGAAGGGGGGAGTGAGGAAGGAGGGTGAGGAGTGACTGGGCCCAAACATTTAACTCTCCTCAAAGTCCTGAGATGAGGACTCCAGTTTGCTCTTCTTGGTGGGCGGAGCCTCCGCCTCTAGGTCCTGCGAAGAAAACGAATGAGGTTAGGTCATTTCAAATGCTCACATGGTCTAATACACAATGTGAACAGTTCTGATCATTTGAATGGTAATGGGAGTTTATTTATCATGATTTATATCATTACTTTAAAAAATAATAATAATTCAATGTAGTTTATACATTTACTCTTTCTACTGTCCATTCACGCACAGCCATCCGAGACTGTTTGTGGGTCCTCATCCTGCCCAAGGGCACTAAGGAGCACAGGCCGAATAAGCAAGGGGATCGAACCATCGAATGACTCGTAAGTGGACGACCCGTTTACGCCGCCAGAGCCAGTGCCCTTTGTGAGAATTCGGACTTGACTCAGCCTTTCTTTGTTTGGTCGACACTTTATCATTCCATGTTGTTTAATATACAGAGGGGATGAATGAAGGTCCGATGCTGAGTCAGAGACTCAAGGATGCTGCTTGCTGCTGTTGTGGCGACGTAAACAACCTCCCACTGTGTCAACACTAGATTACAGAAAGTGTGACGAGAGCGCTGCAAGGTCAGTAAATCCCTGCCGTCAGCCCGAGGTCCCACTGTCACCGACTATAAACGGCCGCTGATCCGCTGGAGGTGGTCCGACGTCAAAAATACAAACGTGGGTATCGGTTGTGTTTATGTGAAGGGTGGGACATGTTGGTACCTGAGTGGCTTTACTGTCTGAAGAGTCCTTGTCCCCTGAGGACAGACTGTCTCTCTTGGCACTGTGTGCTCTCTCTGAGGTCTCTGATGAAGGGGTGGTCTTGCCTGAGGAGGGAAACACAGAAACGCATCAGAACAGAGCAGAGTTCACGTCTCTTTGTTTCACACCGAGCGGGGCTGGACGCTGAGCTGCAGTTCCCTCGCTCTTTGATGACACAGTGTGGCCAAGAGGGGGAACTGCAGCAGTCTGATGGAGAGTGGTGATAGGGGACCGGACAAAGGGGGACTTATCAATGAGAGGGCTGGATAGTCGAATCGAATTGCGCCATTTCGCGTCTTGGTCGGGCGATGACTCCGAGGACACGTTAATGAAAAAGCTCCCAATGAGCAGCTTCATTCAGAGATCGGTGTCTGTGCATGATGTGCAATGATGCGTCTTTTTAATGTGGTGACTTCCACAAATACTGCACGTGTTTGCAACGTTCGTATACGGAACGAGAATATAGAAACTACCTCTGGCGCGAGATCTTGCCTTTAAAGCGACTGCACATTTGAAAAGCTGGAGGCTGAAGATGGCAGCGAGTCAAAGAGGCTTTACTGGTTCAGTGGAATGAAGATTTCCATGTTGTGATACGAGTCACAGATACAATCAGCGTTTCACTGCAGATGTGGAACCCGACTTCACCCTCCTCACAAAGAACAGTGGGCAGAAGTGGATCAGAGACTTCAACGAATAGTTCTCGACTATTGCACCTTGTGTGACTGAAGCGCCTTAGTTTGCATGTAAACACCAAAGATACTTTGTGTGTGTGTGTGTGTGTGTGTGTGTGAGAGAGACTGACCCCTCTTGCTGTCCGGGCTCTGGTCAGTCTTGGCCTCGCTGTTGTCGCGGTGAGACAAGGTGGTGGGCTCGGGGGCGGGGCTGGTGCTACAACTGTTCTCCTGTTTCACTGGGGATGAGTCAGCGATGGAGCTTTGGTTGCTGTTGTCGTCTGGAAAAGGCGAAAAAAAGTGCCCGGGTCACTTTGTGCTTGTCCGAACACTCCGGAGGAAAAAAACTGAGCTCTCTCTCACACACACATATACACACTCTAGTTCATTTTGAATGAGTCCCCCCCCACACACACACACACACCATCCTGCTGTCCCAAATACTCACTCCAGCACCGAATATGGATTCATCCGCCTCCAAAAATAGTCCCCAAAACAAAGCACTACTTACTCTTACATAAGTGGCAATTACTAAAAACTAGCTATACCACCTATTTAGGGTTCATCATTATTTATCATTCAGTTGACCGTTCTTTTTAAATGGCACCTACCGTGCATGTCCATCATGCCTGGAGATGAGCTGTTCTCTGGGGTCGTCAGCTCTGAGCCGTACTTCTCATCTTTGCCCTTCTTTTTATTCTTGTTCTTCTGCACAGAGAGAGAGACACACAGATCGATGGGTTCAATTCCTCCATTCAAATTCAGTTCATACGCAGCTGGACGTCATGTTCAGCTAGTTTTATCGAGACACCTCCAAAAATACTAGTGTCTAATAAATGTATTTAAAAAGGTGAACTCGTGGTTAATTGACAGATTGTTGAAGCTCCTTTAGTCCCAAACCTCAGCAGCTCATTAGAGACAGACAGAAATAAGAGCCACAGATCATCGATCATGAGGAGGAAGCTGAACTCACATCGTCGGATTTGGGCTCCGTCACCGGCACCCACTTGTAGATGCGAAGTGACGTGTCTCCGACAGTCACCCATTTCTTCTCCCTGTAGATAAGAGAGTTTATACAAACACAAGATGAACGGACGCCAGCAGATGATTAGGATCGCATGGTCTTGAAACATCCAAGATTATTATTGTCTTTGTTTTGACAAACTTCAGATGAAGCAGAGCATAGTTTCCTTATTTTGATAACTGTCACAGGAAACCAAGACAACACCCTGTGAGGACAATCTCTAAAATATTGAATTAGTGATCACATGGTAAAACAGCGTATAGTTTCATGTGTTCAACCTTTGTGTTCAACCTTTACCGCACGTTCAAGCTCCCGCGGCTCAGAAGTTCAAGCAAAGGCAGTGATGTTTAAACCATTTGATATCCAATAAGAAAGATAAGTCTTTGTTTGACACGATGACTAATTGGCACTTTGATCATTTAGTTAAACCATGAAGGAATTTTTAGCTTGAAGCAAAAGACAAGAAAAGGGCTGCAACTTTAAAAAGGTCAGCGCTAATTCACTGTAACAAAGTACTGTCAGACATGTCTGATCATTTAGTTTAACATTTACATTTCAGTCACGTCTTTAACCACAATCTAAAATCTGTTTACCTCAGAAAACCAAAAATACACTTTGAAAGCATTTCCCTTAATTAGTTGAAACAATTGATTCATCAATGATCATTATTGTCAGAATAAATAAGAAACATATTTGTGAGGGCTTCGTGACTGACTGACATTTCTTTAATTAGTGAAATGATTGCTAATTTATGATTAATCAATTGTTATCGTCACTAGCAATATTAGATGGAGGATTGGTGGAAACAAACCACAGAAAATACAATTAGAATGTTTCTTAATTAGCTGAAGATAATTGTTAATTGGTGATCAATCGATTATCATCATCATCATTAGTCACTGATAACATGCACTAGTCAGATGTTTGATGGAAACTATCTGTCCCATCCACAGAAAAACAAAACGCCACAAACATGTAAATACAAACTAAATCACACCTAGTATCATACATCCTACATTTCCTAAACGGATCCAGCAACAAATCTAAGTTTAATTATTTATTTTTACTTTACAAACTTTTTTTTTTTCTATCAACTTCAACTGTTTTTTTGTTCCGACGGCGTTTGATTTCAACACCTGATAAAGGAAAATCAGACGGCCACGGTGCGGGGTCAACACATGTGCGGGGTGTATGAGCAGCGTGTTGTTATGATGATAACGTGTGTGTGTGTGTGTGTGTGTGTGTTTGTGTTCGAAGCAGAATGCGAATTAAAAGTCTTTGTTCTTGTGTTAAACACTGAGTCACTGTACGTGTTCGGCCATGCAGCTACAGCAGCCTACTTCCCTCTCCCCACCCCCACAGAGCCCCGTCTCCGTGTCAGACCTTAAGGGCGACTCAAAGCGCTTAATTTAAAACTCCACACGGACTAAAGTGCTCCGGCTCCTCGGCGCCGTCGTCAAATTCTTCCCCCCCCGCCGCCCGGTCCGACGTTTCGGTGGCTAACCGCACCGCCCGCCCGCGCTACGAGCTCCACACAGCGGGCAGCAATGGCTTCATGTGACTGCATCGAAATGGCTTCTGGGTTCAACCCGAGCCGTTGAAATTCAGAGAGAGAGAGAGAGAGAGAGAGCGAGGAAAAAAAAATCCCCGGGTACATGTCTGGAACAGCGACCGGCACACCGGCCCGGCGCACCGCTCCCCCCGCCGCCACCCCCCGGAGCACCTGAGCCGCGGCGGAGACAAGCCGCGGGTCCCCGTTCACTAAAGCCCGTCCTTTAATTTCTTTCACTTTCATCCCTCACTCCGTCTCGCTGCTTCCCTCCGCTCTCCTCCCCCAACAAGCGAAGCCTTTTCTGGCGTTAGATAACCGAGCCTCGCTTCTTTCCTCTTACCATTTTCGTACTTTCTCAATAGCGGCCATGACCCGCTTGATGTCATCCTTCGCCCTGCTCCGGGTCTCCGCTCGGACCGACCTGCCCGACATTGCCGCTGTGGTTATAATATTTTAAAGCTCGCCGGCAGTTCAGACACAATGCAAACAGTAGAGCGCACACAGCCGCCACTGCGCATGCGCCCACCGATAGAGCACAGAAGGAAGGGAGGGGTGAGCGGGGGAGGGAGGGGGAGTGCACGGCTGCAGCTGCACTGTGGAGTGAGAGAGAGAGAGAGAGAGAGAAAGAGAGAGAACAAAGAAATTGGTGGAGAGTAAAAAAGTACAACACTGACAAAGTTCTAATCCCTGTAACGAGACTCAGGGGAAACTGTTCTGCCAAAAGCTGTCACTCCTGACCTCAGTTGAAAAATGTTTTCTTTGATGCTGGGTTTGTGTGGTTTGAATATTATTTGATCAAATAGATGTTTTTGTCACAAACCTCCGTGTGGTGTAAATTGTATGTTGTGAATTTCAACGAATCAAAGGATTGAAAGGTTTCAAAGGATTCGAAGCGGTCATTGCCCACAGAAGTAAAATCCCGAGTGTTTTCTACTCTGAACAACAATTAGCAAAAGTTCATACAAATAGATATTACACTATAAATACACTATGAGCATTTCTCTTTATTCAGTCTAATCACTTTCAGACAACTTGACTCATTCACTGATTCAACTGATGCCTTCTACATTGACCTCATATAATAAAAAAATGTGACATTCAGACATTAATTAGTCATTAAGAAATAATAATTCAAATACCTAAAAGACCTGGGTTGTTTTTGTGGTGTAGATGAGTTCGATATAGAAACAATTATTTCCATTGTTATTATAATTACGTTATTTCAATTGACAGAATTAAGGTATTGAAATGAACTGATCATTTAAATCATAAATCATTTGAACAAACAGACAGTGAGGAGGAGGAGGAGGCATGGCTGAAATCACACATAACATGCAGGAGAGTGTGTGTTAGTCCACCCTTGTCAAATCTGTCAGGCTACATGATAAACAGTGAACACACACACCTTTGTGTAACACATCAATTATAACATTCTGAGTATACGGGATGCAGTTTATTTAAAGCTAGATTACAGTATACGAACAATCATTTACGCTTGAAGGAGTCAGTTTAGTGTTTTGTGATTCATATCAAGCACAATAATTCTGGTAATTTCCACCAAAACATTTAAATAAAAGTAGAAAACAAACCTGTAGCTCCTCTGTTGTGGGGATCTTGTGATATATTCTGCAGTATAACGGAGTAAAGTATTTTGTTTTGTTTTATTTGACAATATATTCAAAAACACTCTAAGTAATATGTGATATTTTACAACCTACATTTAAAGGCTTATAACATTTCCTCCCGTTTTCAGCCACACTCTCCGTTTCCGGCAACACGTGAAGGGGCCACGGCGTCTGACGTCATCTCTCCGCGACGCATTGACGGCGCACGCACAGCAGCAGCAGCAGCAGAAGCTAATGGTGAGCTGCTCATCAGAAAGTGTCAACAGCTGAAAAGTCAGAGCAGGGTTTCGTCTAAAAAACATTCCAAACAGTTTGTTATTAACATCAGGTTTCCTCAAAATCTGTGAACTGACTGAAACCACAGAAGAAGAGACGCAGTGGGATCCACTACACCTGCCAAACAGCATGGATGAAGAAGGTACTGTCAGTTTAAGTTACTTTAATGAAGCGTGACTCTCCTCCTCAGTGAGCCGATGTGAGCCATGACCACGTGATTCGTAACGATGTAAACACTGAGACTACAACACCGAATACTCTGTTCAAGTAATTCGGGTGATACGAGCTTTACTGCTGAAGTGTTTTCTGTCAAAACAGCCTTTTGTCTGTACACATGGATCTTTGGATTTATGCTGCAGCAGACTGGATGTATCTCTGTCATACTTAGAAAAACGTGCTGGGTTCGTTTATGCTTCATGGATAATGCAATACAAAAATAACACAGTGGAAGAGCTTATGTGTTGTTGTGTACTTGAGTCATGTCAACCGGTTGATTTTTCACCTTTACGTTTCGGAACCGATTGCATTGACAATGTGATGATTGAATGACTCGAATGTTTATGTATTTATTCGTCGTCTCTGTGAAATGCACTGTGACGCAACGATCCACGAGTCTCCTCTCTGACTGTGTGTCCCGGCGCAGAGCTGGTGGAGTATTTCAGGGCTCAGATGAGGAAGGACCCGGACATGGCCTCGGCTGTGGCCGCCATCCGCACTCTGCTGGAGTTCCTCAAGAGAGACAAAGGTTCCGTTCACCTCCCACCGTCTGCATCCTCACGCCGCCTGCACACGGCATCTGGGCCTCACTTGAACACAGCACTTCCTCCCTGCCTCTTTAGGTGAAACCATCCTGGGCCTGAGGGAGAGCCTGACCTGGGCCACAGACTGCCTGAAGGGAGAGGACTCGTCCGTGGCCGTGTCCTCAGGAGGGGAGCTGTTCCTGCGCTTCATCAGCCTCACCTTCCTGGAGCACCAGGTCCAAAAGACATCCAGGAGTAAGCCATTATTCAACCGTCAGTGAGGTTAAGTAGGCTAAAGCCCCTCGCCTCTGTCTTTCAGGACCTGTCTCGCTGTAAGAAGGTGATGGAGGAGAGAGGTGAGCTCTTCCTGGAGAAGATCTCCATGTCCAGGACCAAAGTGGCCAAACTGTGTCACACCTTCATCAAGGATGGTGCCGTGAGTACATCATTCTGTCGGTGTGGACGGGAAGAGCTGTTTGACGTAGATTAGTTCAGCATCTGAATTGCAGCCTAATCGTTTGTGACATGACTCAGCTCATATTTCATCATATCTTTGGATCGGAGTCAGAACTTTAGATGAAAGGAAAAGTCCCCGCCGTCCGTCAGGCACCACGGTGACTTCGACATACGCAGACGGATCACGCAGCGTCCCCATTCTCTTCCCTGTCCTCATTTTCCAAATCTCCCTCTCGCAGAAAATCCTGACTCACTCCTTCTCCAGAGTCGTCCTCAGGGTTCTGGAAAAAGCCGCCGCCGAGAAGAAACGCTTCTCCGTCTACGTGACTGAATCTCAGCCCGACTCGGCAGGGTGAGTGAACACTGTCAGCGTCCCACTTTCCTCCCTGACGAGACTCGCGCTCAGCGCATCGGTGTTTGTCTGTGTCCAGGCGACAGATGGCCGAAGCTCTGAGGGAACTCAACGTTCCCGTCACCGTGGTTCTGGATGCAGCCGTGGGGTAATAACATTTATTACACGTGGTTGGAAACTCTGTCGTGTTTCGTGTGGTTTAACTCTGTCTTTGTTTCCACAGGTATGTTCTGGAGAAGGTGGATTTAGTTATAGTCGGTGCAGAGGGGGTGGTGGAGAGCGGTGGGATCATCAATAAGGTGAGTTCAGGAAATAAACAGGGATCCTTTTCTGTGTCTCAGCTTCCATGTTTACCTCCAGTTTCACTGTGACTTCTCACAACAGATTTCTTAAGAGTAAACGTGATCCAACTGTTCACTTTGATCGGGTCAAAGATAAAGCACATAGATCATTTGGGTGGGTTTACCAGCATCGTGGGGGGGGGGGGGGGGGGGGGGGGGGGTTTAAGTGCTTAAAGTCAGAAAACAGTGAGAAAAGACCTGATGTGTTGTTGACCAACACACAGACATGAACTGCTCCTCCTCCTGTGTCTCTGCAGATCGGCACATATCAGATGGCAGTTTGCTCCAAAGCTCACAACAAACCCTTCTACGTTGTGGCGGAGAGTTTCAAGTTTGTGCGTCTGTATCCGCTCAACCAGCAGGATGTTCCAGACAAGTTCAAGGTATCGCTTCGTAAACAGTATGATGACACAAATACACAACCACTGTGTGTCATGTGTATTTATTTACAGTTTTGAAAAAAAATACCTTTGGGAGTTTGTTGATGGAATAAAAAGTATGATTTGACATTGCTATGCTGGAAAAAAAAGACTGTTTGTGCAGAGGATAGATTTGTTGTATTTGCGTTATAAAAACACGTAGGGACACTGATGCTGCTCTTCTGCTCCTCCACAGTACAAAGCAGACACCCTGAAGACGGTGAAGAACCTGTCTGAGGAGCATCCCGTGATCGACTACACGCCCCCCTCCCTCATCACCCTCCTCTTCACTGACCTGGGCGTCCTCACCCCGTCGGCCGTCAGCGACGAACTCATCAAACTGTATTTATGACCGTGCCAGAAAAGTCTCCAATAAAGCCCCACCCCCCCATCACAGGGTCAACTCACGTCTGTCCGGATTTATTTGAACTCGGCTTTAAAGTTTTTTTGTTTTTGTTTTCGTTTGTCAGACCTCCTCCACCGAGCCGTCGTGTGACTCGGTTTTTTGTTTGGACTTTGGTTTGCTGGTGATCTGTTTCTCAAAGTCCTCCTCGCTGATTTTGCCTTTCTTCAGTTTCTTCAGCAGACGAGTGTCGTTCAAAAGCTCGTTCAGATCCTCGTCTATGTCGGAATCCTGCGGACAGAGAAAAGCACTGTGGGTAAATCAACCTCACGGAGGTGATTAGAATTTGCCGTGGGCTGAATTGGGCCCGGGGGCCATAGTTTGGGCAGGATGCATGTACCTCATTGTACTTCCTCTTGGCTGTACGCTTCTTCTTTCGATCCTTCTTGGACTTCTGTTTGGACCAGGATGTGTTCCTGATGAAAACCTTCTTAGGAGGAGGAGGATTCTCCGCTTTCTCTTTCAGCATCTTCCGTCTCTGCTTCTCTCGGTTCTTGTCCTTGTAGCGGATTGTCTCCGTGTCCACCGACGTCTCGGCGAAGTCGGGGAACGTTTTCCCTCTCAGCTCTGGCATCTTCGGGAGGCGAAGGAGCGCGAAGCCGTGAGCTAAAGAGGCAAAGTCCAGATCTGGACAAATACAGGAAACGCAGAATAATCATTAATTCAGACGTATTTGGATATGAAGATGTCGAGCAGCTTTAATTAAAAAAAAAATCACCTTTGGTTCTAAAGATGAGGCTGCACTCGTGTTTGGCGTAGGCCTGAACGTATGAGACGAACGCCCTCATGCCCTTATCAAACATGGCGCGGTCTGCCAGAGCCAGGGCCTTCACTTTGGGCAGCACGTCCACTACATCAAGTATTGGGGGCATCTTCTGGAGCGGGCACTATCACAGGATATAACATTCTGATAACCACGGCAACGGTCACATCAAAGTATTTGAGATGAGGTTTGAAACAACTTTCAAACAAGGAGTGCATATATTGGCAATAGGGCTCATTAATCAAAATTTTACAGACTGAACCTTTAAGTGGAAAAAGGAGAGGAGCTCACTTTCTGGTTGATGGATAAGAAGTTGACGTATGATTCTTCCATCGGCAGCAGAAAGACCAGAGCGTTGCCTTGGTTACCGATTCGAGCTGTGCGACCACATCGGTGGACAAAGGCACTGAAACACAAATGAAAGTACATCAAATAAAATACAAAAAAAACTAGAGCATTTCAAATTGTGAGTCAGCCTACTTCTACTTGAACATGTGACCTAGTGAAACGGTGCAGTTCTGAAGCGCAAAGGAATAATAAACATGAGGCATAAGATAAACAGACGGTGGTTGCGATACTTTAGTGAGGTCAGTTTACATGAAGACATAATGGAGCACCGTTGGTTATTTCCTGATGACGTACAGATGAGAGTTTGACGGCCTTTAAAATGGTAAATAGTTAAAGTGCACTCTCGTACCTGGCACTGCTGGGAGGATCATACTGCAGCACCCAGTTCACATCAGGGATGTCGATGCCTCTGGCCATGACGTCGGTGCACACCAGGATCCCACTGCAGCCGCGGAACACACAGGTGAGTATGTATATATATATATATATATACACAAATATCACCTGGATGTTGATTTTATTTATTCATTTATTTTTAATCCATCTCTCACAAACTCTCTCTCACCTTTTCAGGGCCCGAAAGTCTGCGAAGATCTTGTTGCGTTTGGTCTTCATCTTGCCGTGGATGCAGTGGACCGCCACCTTCTTCACCAGCGTCTCCAGGGCTCGGCCGTAGTACTCCACACACGCACACGTGCTGGTGAGAAGAGCCAGAGTGATTTTGTTACCGTGGAAACTCAACCGCTCTGTCGCTTAACATCGTACTAGGATGTTTCCTGGTTGAAACGTACCTGAAGAAAACCAGGTTCTTCTCGTGCTTGTGTTGCCGTAGAAACGTCACCAGGTTGTTGAACTTTTCCTCAGATCGACAAATCTGCCACGCGAACAGAGAGGCGATGTTTTACTGTGTCTGACGGACGGATGCAGAGAGGCAGGCGCCACGCTCACCGTGTAGTAGTTCGAGAGCCTGGAGGGCGTCCGCTGGGCGGCGGCAGTCGAGGCCACGCCCTTCTCTTTGACCGTGATGCGAACGGGGTTCCTGAGGCCGGCCCTCACCAGCTTCTCCAGCTCCTGAGTCTGAGTGGCGGAAAAGAGGCCTGTGCGCCGCTGTTTGGGCAGGTGTCCCAGGATGGTGTTGAGACTGGAGGCACCAACGGATCGGAGTGGGAAAAGGTAAGAAAAGAAAGGATCTCCAGACACCCTCACCTATAAGAAAGGTGTGTACCTGGCCTCAAAGCCCATGTCCAGCAGCCGATCAGCCTCATCCAGAACCAGAACATCCAGACTCCTGACGGAGGCAGCCAGGTCCAGACCGTCTGACTTCCTCCGGAACATGTCCTCCAGACGACCGGGGGTCGCGATCACAATGTTGGCTCTGAAACACAGAGGTTGTCCCCAAATAAACACACAAACTCTAAATAGTAAATACGACAGTAATAACTCTCATAATGATGGAATGAGAAGGAGTCACGCACCCTTTGTCCTTAAACTTCTCCACGTCCTCGATGGGGTTTGAACCTCCGATCAATAGAATCTGTCTGAAAAACACAAAATACACCGGAAACACTGAAATTCTCTGAAGAATACTAAGTGTGAAGGACCTAGTGACATCTAGTGAGGGTTATATGTTGTTGCAGGTCATTTAATCTTCCACATTCTATTAATAGATGCCTTTCATCGAAGTCGTAGACACTAGAACATTCATTGAATTAGGATCTCAGCGCTGATTCTGCGTTTGACTCTGCTGTGACTCTGAACTCACGTGAACTGTGGAAACTTCTCTAGAAACTGCTGCATCACCTCACTGATCTGCAGCGCCAGTTCTCTGGTGGGAGTGACCACCAGGGCGCCAACCTGAGGGAAACACACCAGAACAAAGTCAGCCTCCTCTTTCAGTCCGGCCTGGAGTCGTCTCTGTGGAGGTAACTTGATTAAAAAGGTTAAACGGCCTCTTCTCCTCCTCTTGTCATCGTCACCTGCATCTTCTTCAGTTTCTCCTCTCTCTTCAGGAGCAGCTCCAGGATGGGGATGACGAAAGCCAGCGTCTTCCCGCTTCCTGTCACCTGCAATCACACGACATCACTGATCTGCACAGGAGAGGAAAACAAACAACCCGCAGGAGGCGGCATGTCTATATTTCTATATCCTACTTTAAGCTGCAGAAAGCAAGACGTAGTTGCCTCTGGTGGTGAAGTTGCAGATTGCAGCTGAACAGTCCTCGCCTCACTGTTCTGTGATAGTCTATATGTATATGTACAGTATGTATTGACCTCTCCTGCCACCAGGAAGTGAACACTTCCATTTAAAGGTGCATTGGGTAGGATTTAAGAACTCAAAATGTATTGTAATTTAATTTTTTTTTAAAATCTAATACATAAAACACTGGGCTGATTTTAGAGTCATGAAAACAAGAAACAGATCATTCAACATGGCGTATACCCCATTTCTGTGAATTGAAACGTGAATCTGACACACTGTACCTTTAAATAGATAACAAAACACTTTATAAGTACTTAATAACTTACCGCCTCAGCAGCCACATCCTTGTTCCTCATGAACAGCGGGATACAGGCGGACTAGAGAGACATGATGGTAGAGATATGAAGTAAAGGCGCAGTATGTGCGGTTGAGCTGCTGTGACACGGGTGTGTGTTGTTACCTGTACAGGTGTCATGTGAGTGAACTTGAGCTCAGCCAGTGTTTGTATCACACCGTCACTGAGTCGGACAGGTAACGTGTCCCATGTTCCGTCTGACGTGTTTTCCATTTCCACGCGAACCTGCTCAGGTTTCCGTGTTTTTACAGTAGAGAGTCAACGTGAGTGCAGTACCAGAGGCTCCACGCTGCACCGTGTTCCGGGCGCACCGGTGTTTACACGTCGGGTAGGAACTGAGGCGCAGTCAGGGAAATAGTTCCGGGATAGAATAGTTCCCCCCGGTATACGCTTCTAATTTTATATATTCATTTTGATTAAATCATAAATCGATATTAAAGCAACACGGTGGTGGGCTGTGACAAACATATGTTATATTTCTGAATTCAAGAAATTCAATTTTCACTTATTTGTATTTTTTCTCCTTGATATATTATATGTTGCACCTTACATAAAATTATTTATTCAACTAAGACCTTGATTATAGTTGTATATGTTACATGATTGAATCAGTAATGGAAAATATGATAAGTATTATTCACTTTTCCTTCATGTAAAATTATATTTTACCAGCTCACTTTTCTTTTGCTTTTCTTCAGCTTGTAAATAATTTGATGAATACACTAGTGGAATCTTAGAATTTAGAATGTACTTTCATATTACTCGGAAGAAGCTTCTGTACAATATAACATTGTGTGTATGTTGATGTGGTGGATGAATTTCTCACCATGACAATGATCTTGAGCACAGATGAGTCTCCACTTGTTGACAAAGACAACAGAGTAATTGTACAGAATATTGGCTTTATTATGAAACCTGGGGCATTTACCAGACAATCATTCTACATTTGCACAGTTCCACTGATCGGATTTTGTCGAAATCACAGAAAAGGTGAGACTGTGCACAGAGCAGTTGTCCTGTCTGAGCTCACCGAGGATGTTTCAGTACAAAACTGGAGCATATTCAGTGACCTGCAACGCGTTCTGCTGTAGCTGTGGATGTGAAGAAGTGCCTTGGACAGAATTGTTTCACCTTGTATGAGGACAGAAAAATGACTTTAAAGGCATCATCAAAACAGTTGCATGTTACTGGATATGCCTGAGAAGAAAAATAAAACGAAACAAAATACCCCTAATTGTATACAATCTTATAATTTAAAACCCCCGACCCCAACAAACAAACTATTGTAAAAGCAACTAAAGCAAACAGCAGTCATTAGGTGCCCCCCACCCCACCCCACCCCACCCCCGCCCGCCCACACACCAAGCCAGCCCCAATCAACATGTAACATGGATTTCAGTATCACTCTACACTGTTTTGGAGTTGCAGCCCAAGAAGTTCAGTTAAAATCCAACACGGTCACAACTCTTGAAGTTTAAAAGTTTGAATCTTGAATCAACGTGTGACTTGATCAGGACTGTTGCTTTTATTCTGAACTACACAGGAAGTGAGGCCGTGTCCCTGCAAAAGACGTCCACTGAGGACGCCTGTGGAACGGATCGCTATGAATCAACACAAAGAGCTCGAAGCTGCAGTTTCCCTTAGAGACAGTCTGGAAATATAAATCCTTCAGTTGTTTAGACATTTTCATCAGGAGTGCAATTTGAGATTTGAGAGCAGTGACTTGGCTTATACGTCTAAAGCAAAGCCCCCTGCACATCAGACAGTGAGATAATGGAAACTGTATTCATGCTTGTCATGAATTGGCAATTGAAGATCATTCGAATTTGAATCTAAACAAGGGCGACGTTTTTAGTGGTGACTAAGTCATGCATGTTCACATTTGTGCATTTCTATGCCTTTACCATCTGCCTGCCTTTACTTCATTTGACGAGCCTCACACTTCTCCATACAGACCAAACTGTCCTTGCATGTGATTGGAATTTAAGTAAAGTTATGAAACAATACTGGACAAGGAGTTTGTTATACAGAGAGAAAAACCAAAGGCCATTCATTTCAAACATACAATTATGACATTTTTACAGAAGGAAGTGAATAGGTAACAGTACAACAAAAACATCTGAGATCCGATCATATGTGGGCTTTACTCAAACTGCCAGTCTTGTTTCCAAAGTGTAAATGACTGTCTCGTTGTTGCTGAAAACAGTGGAGGACACACAGATTGTTTTGCCACACTACACCACTCGCCGTACTTCGAAAAATCTCTTCAGGTAGTAAATCTGTCCAAGTGTCATGGCCACCAGAACCAGAGCCTCAAAGAACGACCACAGCACCACCCGGCTGTTCGTGTTGTCGTTTACTAGAGTGGGAGACAATAAGATCATTTTAGTGTCACGTTTTAACGGATTTCAAATAACAACACACTTGTTGTTCTCTCTCGGGCAGGACTTACTTGCTCTGTGTATCCTCTCGCGCACCTCCATGTACTCCTGCTCATGCTTCACAGCCGTCATGGCAACCGCCAGCTCGTTGATCATCTCCTCCAGTTTGTTTTGGTGGGCTGGACCAAGAGAGTTAATCCATCAATAATAAGTCGAGACAGAACTACTGTTCAAAGACAAACATGCACTGGGTATGCAATACATGCGTCACACTTGGGGTCATGTGACAGGTGGTGCAGTCTCATCGGAGCCTTTCAGCCCATTAATCTAACCCTAATGTGCAAAAATCAAACCATTCATAAGCATCTGAGCTTCTTGACTATGCATTAGTTGACACTATGGGAACAACACTGGTTAGACAAAGCTTCAGTGCATCACAAACTCAAATCAATGCCTGCCCTTTGCCCTACCATCCCAGTTGTCACCACCTATAAACAGGGGGAAGAAGTGTCCAGAGTAAAGTCAAGGAGGAAGAAATTGTATGCAACAACTCAACAAGATGTACAGAATGAGTCAAGAAAGGCTGTGCGACACCATGTGCACTTCTTTAAATCAGTCACCCCCACTGAGAACCCTCTGTGTACCTTCTGTCTCCATGTCCTGGCCTTTAGGTGCCTCTCCGATATCAATGGTGAACATGACAATCTTGGGTGTCATGGTGGACATCTTGTTGCTGAAGCAGAGCTTGTAGGTGCCGTCCATGTGCGCCGCCACCGAGTACTTTCCACTGGACTCTCTATCCCCTTTGTAAATCTGCTTTCCATCGGGCCCCGTTATCTGGAGAGGGGGGCAGGAGTGACAACACAGAGATGCATTAGGGCAAATCATCAGCAACATGACAGGGTGTTGTGAACATATGGTAAGAAGACCCCAGTGTACGGCTCACTCGGATGCACCATAAGACAGTGTAGAGCCTCCACACACAGCAAATACAGATAACTACAGGGAAGTTTAGCCGCACAGTGGTTTATTAAGTCAGACCATTGTAGGCTAATTGGTTTAGCTAACAGGAACTAGCCGGTGACCTGCTAGCACTGCACCTCCGACTTCGAATTGACTAAATGAGTGGTTTATTTGGCACATTATGTGGTAGCGAAAGAAAAACAACATCATGGAATACTTACTCCACAAATTAAAATGACAAATATGTGTTAAAATCCCAACGCCACATCAGTAAAAGGCTAGCTATACTTGACGTAGTGCAGGAGGCTAACGGCTAACATTAGCGTAGGCCTTGTTTGACACCTAAGAGTTATGTTTACAAATTAAGACTCATTTTGACGTGTAAGTTTGACTCTGGTCGACTTGGTGACGCGTCTCACCTCAACGTCAATATCCAGGAAGCCTCCTTCGGCTACCTCGAACATGAGGCCCATCTTAGTGCCGGAGTTAACCCGCTCGTAGAAGCACTCCTCGGCATGGGCGTCTATGCTAACGAAGTAGCCGGACGCGGTGGCAGACAGGACGGCCAGCAAGACAACGAGCTCCGACAGGGTAAACATGGCTCAAGTGCAACGAAGCGACCGTCAGAGGGAGTCTGTCGATACAAAGAACGTCCTCGCCACAGTGCGTCCTGCGGGGGAGCAGGAAGTCGGGTCGTACGAGTGAATTGTTGCGGGAGAGGAGCCGCTCCAGTTTCGCCTGCGCTGCGCCGCTCTGTGACTGCCACGTACGGATTTAAACGGCAACCGGCGAGGGACAAACCTCAGAGGGCGCGTGAGCTGTCACTGAAAACCTGCTGCTCCTGATCAGGGGCCACTATTTACACTGGGGCCAATTCTTTGTCATTCATTCTTACACAACCCCTACCATACCATTTGAATATGTATTAGTTGTTTTTTATGTCCCACACGTTTTCACAGGCATCGTGTACTGTATTTCAACATCTAAAAAAGAAAATAAAGAAATCAATGTGTTGGACTGAGTAACATCTAATTTTTGGCATGTCACAGTAAAATACCCCTCTTCCCTATTTCAAAGGAGACCCAGGAGCCATCACTACAACTTTAAAGGTTCTGGGCTAAAGACAAGGTGGTGCAATGTGGTGTCCTTCACAGAGAGGTACTCTAGATACAAATGAAAACAACAACTCATATGTTCAGGTGAATGCAAATATCATCACTTTAATCTCACACACTGGCCCTTTAAAACCCTGACATACTGTAAATACAAAGGGCCCATGTCAGGGTATAACAGCAATTATATACTTAGACCACAGTGACAAACGTAATAAAAGCATTCTAATATTGTTATATGATCATGTTTTGCAAATGTGTAACCTAAATGACACACATTGGACCACATCATTAGACCTAAAGAATCATATGCCCCATGTAATCAATCCCCTGACATTTTCAACCATGCAGATGTGTCCCATTTCAGAATGAACAGATAATAGAATTTCGTGTTTTTTGGCCTTTTCTGTGTCAAACCACCCCTCTGACTCCATGAAGGGTTAAACAGCAGAAGCATTCAGTCTGATGTGAGTAGTAGTTAGGAGGTACAGGAGGACCCAGAGGCCTTTTTCACAGCAGACAGGTTTGACATGTGACTGTAGAAAAATCACAGGTGTTACTGATAAGACCAACACAGTGAGTCAGCATTTAAAGTGCCACGATCCTGGAAGTAAATGGAGTTCAGCCACATTTTGTTTTCTCATTTACCCTTTGTGCTTTTCATTCTATATGTAGTTAAAGGTACAGTATGTCGGATTCTCTCTCAGCAGGAGAACTGATGGTCGCTATTCAAACTATCTGGTTTATTACAGTCATTTAAATCAACAGAAATCAATTAAAAGTGACTATTTGTTTTGAATCTTCGTAATTACATTGACATTTGATTTGTAATATAAATACATAAAGTACAATGGTTGGCATGATTATTTTTAAGTGTAAAATACTGTAGGGAAAATGAGTAAAACAAAAAGAATGTTTGAAATACCAAAACACATTGAGAAAAGTAAATATATGACATTGAGTAAAATGTCAGTAGGTTTTGACGCTAGCGCGGCAAGACCTCGCCGCGCCGCTCGCCGCATGCGTCGCCGTAATTATAAAAATAAATTGTTTCCATGCGCATGCGCAAAGTGAAAGTGGTGGTTCTGTTAGATTTATGTCACAGTATGTGCCGGAGGCAGCCGAGCTGTGCGGCTTCGAACAGCACGAGCAACTCAGCGGCGGCGAGCGGCCACACAGGGTGAAGAAATCTGTGCTTTCTCTATTTTGTCGCATGTTTGGTGACGTCCAATAATCGACTTGCTGTGAAGTCTCCGGGGCCGAGGCCTGAAGACTTTTTTTGTTGTTGTAAACCGCCGCTCGTTGAAAATAACGAGTGGATGCTCGGACTTCGGTGCCCGTTGTGACCGGGTGTGAACCGATGAAGCGCCCCGCACCGTGAAGCAAGCAGAGACGGTCGGAAACGTTAGCCAGCTAGTTAAAGCTACCGCTAACTGCCAGCGAGGAAGTGAGGAACGGAAAAAAAAGATGACATCTCGGAGGTAAGTGGGGAATACAACGTTTGCTGGAAATGCCGAGCTAGCTTCTTCAACTCCGCTCGGTTGTCGGGATGTGTACATGTCGGCGAACGGGCTCCGGGGCGGGCTGCTGGGAGGACGGGGACGGCAGAGGAGCAGCTTTAGCCACGGAGCGCTTCGTTCAGCACACACCGGCAACTTGGAGCCAAGTCTGGAGATGTTTAGTGATCACCGTTAACGCCTTAGCACGGTTATCTAACGCACCCCTCTGCTTTGGTGAACTTCCCATTGATTTGAGTTAGCATGCAGGCTAAGTTAAAGTTAGCATCCCTCAGTCTGCGACCTCTTAAACCCAACCACAAGTGTTCTGTTGTTATCTCAAACAACACTGGTGTGTTATGTTTTGAGCTGCTTCTGACCCACCCCCACCCCCAACAACAACAACAACAACAACAACAACAACAACACCCCCGAGTCAATTCAGTTTGACTCGCACAATACACAAGTACTTTAATTAAGATGCCAGGAGGAGCAAGAGAAGAAGAATCCCTCTTCCATGTTAGACGTGTAGAAATATGTGCTATAGGAGGAGGAGCAGAGGGAGGGAGGGAGAGAGAGAGAGAGAGAGAGACAGACTTTATTTGAAGAAACAGGAAGACACATGCACAAGCATGCAACAGTTTCTTCATTAGTAAAGATCCCCTGCAGACACATTTGCAAGACATGCAATAATCCGCTGTGAGTAATCCATTATCAGAGATCTATTAGCTAGTGATAAATAATTTGAAATACAAACATCATATTTAAAGATATACAGTGCATGTTAGTCATGGACATCTACAGGAGAGATTGCAAGTTGCAGCTGAACCCCCCCCCCACCTCATCTCACCCTCCCCCTTGAAAACATGGAGGTGCAACATGTAAACAACAATCCGTACTTTCAAGTCACCAAACACACATAGACACATCAACATTGTAGTGTTTTGTGTCTGTAGTCATACACACTGCTCCTTTAACCCCAGGACACATGATGCCCTTCACCCTGACCTCCATCTTCAGTCCCTGTGATGTGGTTGATTCAGGTTGATTTCCATAAAACCACAAGTTCTTATCTTTACACGTAGAGTCACACATATTTAAGATGAGTAACGAGGAGCTTCACACGTTCAATGGATTTATGTGGACACACTTTTCTTGTGTCAGAGCTGAACATCAGGCCCCAGCTTGTCCACTCGTGTCTAAATGATGAGAAACAAGCCACGAAGGTTCCAGGCAAAGTAAAGGAGTATTTAGCACCATTTTTATATCTGTTGATGTTATATGTCCTTATTATTTTTGTCTGTTCAATGCTCAGAACTTAGTTTTCAGGGCTTTTTCGATGTGTGAGCCCATTTTCTCCAGTGGTAGATTTGATTTATATCTAATAAATGACATATTAGCAGAACTGAAATGTAATTGTATTGATGTTTGTATAAGTTCAGTGTATAATCCCCAGAATGAGCCCTCTATATTAACACCATTTTTCTTAACTTGGCATCCAAATAGAATGTTGGATATAAAGTATGGAGCACCGTTGTGGAGATGCGATCGCAGCCCTGAACCCTGTTCTCTTGCCCTCAGGTGGTTTCACCCCAACATCACAGGTGTGGAGGCTGAAAACCTCCTGCTGACTCGAGGGGTAGATGGGAGCTTTTTAGCCCGACCCAGTAAAAGTAACCCGGGAGACTTCACTCTGTCAGTACGGTGAGTGAACAAACACCTGGACATTCATCACCCTCATTGAAATGTTATCTAAAAATAATGAATTGTAATGAATATTAAAAAAAACAAAACATAATTGACTGTGTGAACTTTGTATGAGGAGTGTGGAGGAGCAGCATTTATCTAAAGAATAGCGATAAATCCCTTTCCAAACCTTTTTCAAAAAAGTGAGTGGCCTTATATTTCAGTCTGTCCAGTCATCAGCTTTTAAGATGGAGTATCATTAAGCGAGTTGAGCTGATGCAGCGATAGTTATTTTTACACTCTCATATTTGAGCCTTGAACTGCTTCTCATCTCAGGCCGTATTTACTTCCCATGGAAACTAAACTCAGTCACGCTGCTCCTGTGGAAACAGAGAGAGAGATCCGTCTGTGCTGCTTCAGCGTGTGACCATCACTTTCTGCCAAACTCCTCCAAACATCCTCCTGTGTTACATGTTCCATTCTGCTGAGCCTCAGATCTGCTGCAACTTCTCTTTTTCTATTTTCTAACGCACTAGTGGTCACTGACAATGACTCAGCATAGTGTTTGGTGTCTGTCTGCTTTCTGTCACCATACACATTGTGCCTCTCTTCAACAGTCTCCAACATTTAAAAGTACCTTGTGTAGGATTTAGGAATGCAATTGCATACTTTTGCACTTCATAAATATAAATAATGTCCCTTTATTCTTACACACTACATCTTTGATTTAAGTTTGCAAACGTAAAAACTTCACCTGTTCATTGGAGGAACATTAGTGATTAGTGATGAAGCTGGTGCCGTCAATGCTCATCTCTTTCGAAACGACTTCTCCACTGCAGGCGAAATGGAGCCGTCACCCACATCAAGATCCAAAACACGGGAGACTACTACGACCTGTATGGCGGGGAGAAGTTTGCCACTCTTGCGGAGCTGGTTCAGTATTACATGGAACATCACGGTCAACTGAAGGAGAAGAATGGAGACGTCATCGAGCTCAAGTATCCACTCAACTGTGCCGATCCCACCTCCGAGAGGTGAGCGGGAACATCAGACGTTCTGGTGTCGCTTCATTCAAATGACTTGTGGGAAACCCAAGGTGTTTTTGCAGCGATGTCGTTTCTTCCTCTAAGTGACCTAATAGCAGTTCAGAAAATTACAGTGGAAATGAATGTTTCCATCCTGAAAAGAGGAAGTGGCTGTGTAGTCATTCTACACTGTGGGACACTATTCCCATTACAGTCACCCACTGTGTCTTTTCCCCTCACGAACTATGTGCAGTTTTTAAACTAGTTGCTCGGTTAATTAAGAAAAAATGTGCCAGTAAAAACATTACCACATTTCCACATTCCCCGGGGATGAAATCAATGTTTCCATCAATACATGAAGTGGAGTTGCCACAGGCATAATCAGAGGCTGAGGGAGGCGGAGCCTCCCTTTAAATCATCATGGAAACTTTACAAGTTTTGTGAATGACTTGTTCTGCCCATTGTTGTTGGGAGCTGAAAAGCTGCAGTGATACTCAGGTCAGTTCCACAGACCCATATATTCCCCTAAAGAGTGAACATGGGAGTCTGAGTGTGACTCGCTTTTGCAGCCATCCTCAAGTGGCCACCCTGCAAGTTTCCCCACTTCCCTTCTGGCCTCGTCCGTCAGCCCCAGAGATGTTTATTTTGCATGTTGTTGTATTCAGTTGATAGATGCTGTGTATGCGTTTGATTCCAGATGGTTCCACGGGCACTTGTCGGGCAGAGAGGCTGAGAAGCTGCTGACAGAGAAAGGGAAGAACGGCAGCTTCCTGGTGAGAGAGAGTCAGAGCCACCCCGGGGATTTTGTCCTGTCGGTTCGTACAGGAGACGATAAGACGGACACCAGTGACGGCAAACCTAAAGTCACTCATGTCATGATCCACTGCCAGGTACACACACACACTCCTCGTGGCGCCTGTCCTCTCCTGCCTGTCTGCAATGTTTCGATGCCAGTGTTCGTCGCTCACGTGCCCGTGGCTTTTTAATCCAGCACGACCTGAAGTACGACGTGGGCGGAGGCGAGAAGTTCGACTCCCTCACCGACTTGGTAGAGCACTACAAGAAGAACCCCATGGTGGAAACCCTGGGCACCGTGCTTCAGCTGAAACAGGTGTGTCTGTATTTCTTCATCCCGCTTCACCGCCATAAAGCCGACTCACGGCGACTCTCCGCCGTGAGCTCAGGCAGAGGTCCCGGTTGACGTGCCTCCCGTTCTCCTCCTCAGCCCCTGAATACCACTCGCATCAACGCGGCAGAGATCGAGAGTCGAGTTCGGGAGCTGAGCAAACTGGCAGAGGCCACGGACAAGGTCAAACAGGGCTTCTGGGAGGAATTTGAGGTGAGTGGGTTCGATCAGGGAGTGTCGGCGGTGATGCCGCCGCGTTGTATCTGTGTTGTTCGTGCGCGAAAGACAAACCGTGGGAAAGGTCTGGACCCAACGCTCTGCAGATCCACGTATGAAACCGGTGTGTTCGGGGTGTGACGGTAGAGCACGGAGCACGGTTTGCGTATTCGTTGTATCGACTCAACTCACCTCCAAATCTCTGCATTCACGCTGCCAACTACTTAGCATCTGTACACATGAATGCATCACGAGGCTTCAGCCACAAAGCAACTTCTGAAATCCTTCATTGATGCAGAGAAAACTTGATATCATTGCTTTTCCAGCTCACTGACGTTCTCCTCATCTTCACATCCCAAAAATCAAACACCGGGATTCCGAGCACCATGATTTCACAAGATGCCATTGCGGTGGCCAAATGTGTTTTAAGCGGCCGTGAACAGATATCGGTCTGTGTGATTCGAGAAGTTCCAGGTTTGAATATCGCATTGACACACGTTCCTCTCTCCCCTCCTCTCCCCTTCGTCCAGACGTTGCAGCAACAAGAGTGCAAGCTGCTCTACAGTCGGAAAGAGGGACAGAGAGCGGAGAACAAAAACAAGAACAGATACAAAAACATTTTGCCATGTAAGAAAGACCCCGCAGCGCCCCCTCTCTGTCAGATGTTGAGGGGATGGTGTTGTGACTGTTGTCTCCTCTGTTTCCAGTCGACCACACGCGCGTGGTGCTGAATGATGGCGACCTAAATGAGCCCGGCTCCGACTACATCAACGCCAATATCATCATGGTAGTATCTGCTGTCATGGTAAACTCACTTTATCTCTCACACACACTCACACACACACACACACATTTTCTGTACACAGTAATATGTAAGCAGTGTGGGTGTAGAATTGTGCAAGTGTTTTTTGTAAAACACCCCCCCCCCCCCCCCCCCCCGTCGGCTCCAACTTTTTTTCCCCCCCCACTGATTGTTGTGTGTGTGTGTGTGTGTGTGTGTGTGTGCGCGTGCAGCCAGAACTGGACTCTAAATGTGCCAAGGGGAAGAAGAGCTACATCGCCACTCAGGGCTGTTTGCAGAACACAATCAGTGACTTCTGGAGGATGGTGTTTCAGGAGAACTCCCGAGTCATCGTCATGACCACCAAAGAGGTGGAGAGGGGAAAGGTGAGTGGCTTTCATTTCACGTGGATACACCCTGAATTGTTGTGACGATGAACTTCTCTTTCCAGCTGTACTCATCAGACGGCAGTTTGAAAAGACACGTGACAACGTTGTTGTTGTTGTTGTCGTTGTTGTCGTTTCGTCCCAACAGAGCAAATGTGTGAAGTACTGGCCGGACGTGTCGGCTCTTAAAGAGTACGGCGCCATGCGTGTTCGCAACGTGAGAGAGACGGCTGCACACGACTACATCCTAAGAGAGCTCAAACTCTCCAAAGTCGGGCAGGTATGTTGAAGCAGATTGATATCGAATGTAATCATCACGGTTATGGTAGTGGACCGTGTTTGTTTATCGTTTTGAGGGCTGCTCTCTGTCTGTTACGTAATGTTATCATTTCTAGAAAACAAGATAGAATCATGGTGATAAGTCTGTATTGCTATATCTCTGTTCCAGTGAAATGATCAAAACTGACTGTTTCAGTTGCTTTGGCTTTTTTTTAAGCTTGTGTGAGTCTCTGAGGCTGGTGGCTGTTCTAATGATTTTAATACAACATGTTAGGATTATGATTTTTCTTCTTTCAAAAGTCTCAGTAATTCTTTTCACAGCTGCCATGGACAATATTTGTATTCATAGTTCATACAGGAGATAGTAGTGTTTATTTACAGACTGTTTTCAGTGGTGGGTCTGGTTCTTCATGGAAATACAACAAGATGGTGTGTGTGTGTTCATGATGATGAACTAACATGATCAACCATGTGACTCACTGATGTATTTGAGAAGAACTCTTATTGTTCAGAGGAATCCAGTTCATCTGACCGATACTGTGTGTGTGTGTGTGTGTGTATGTGTGCGTGTGTGTGTGTGTGTTCGTTCAGGGAAACACAGAACGCACAGTGTGGCAGTACCACTTCAGGGCCTGGCCGGATCATGGCGTCCCCACCGACCCAGGTGGTGTCCTCGACTTCTTAGAGGAAGTCAACTTGAAACAGGAGAGCATACTGGACGCTGGGCCTATAGCTGTACACTGCAGGTACACACACACACACACACACACACACACACACACACACACAATCCACTCACTTCAATGAGACTTAAATCTTTTCTAACTGATTAAATTGGTGGGAACAGAGGAGACAAACACTCTCTCTTGCGTTCTGCAGTGCAGGGATCGGGAGGACGGGAACGTTTATAGTGATCGACATCCTGATCGACGTGATCAGAGAAAAAGGTGAGTCTGCACAGAGAGCGACACAGGCCCTTTCCCAGCTGTCACTTGGTGATCCCTGCGATGTGATGAAGTTCAGACGAGACCGTGATGACTGACGGAGCATCGCTGAATCCAGACTCATCAGATTTCCAGAGCATACTTTCCCGTTGCCTCAGGTGTTCACGGGCATTATCTTGTATCTCATGAATCATTAAAGGGCTGAGAGAGTGAGCGGATGCACAGGCACCAACAACGACTCTCAGACAGTGTGGACATTATCATAGACACTAGATAGACACAGATAACCAAGTAGATACACAATCCCACTCTCCTGTCAGGTTGACCGCTTGTTTTGTCGTCGGTGCTGAGGGCGTGTCCCAGTAAACCGCTGTGTTCATGCTGCAGGGGTGGACTGCGACATCGACGTGCCAAAGACCATCCAGATGGTTCGCTCGCAGCGCTCTGGGATGGTGCAGACCGAGGCGCAGTACAGGTTCATCTACATGGCCGTGCAGCATTACATCGAGACGCTGCAGAGGCGCATAGAGGAAGAGCAGGTGTGCGGCAACAGCAGCGTTTAACGTCTTCACCTCGTCCTCCGGACATCTGCCTCTAACCCTCGTCTGCTCTCTACCCTCTGCAGAAAAGTAAGATTAAAGGGCGCGAGTACACCAACATTAAGTACTCCATGTCTGACCTGACTGGGGGAGAACAGAGCCCTTTGCCTCCTTGCACTCCTATTCCCACTCCAACCTGCACAGAGTGAGTAATGCTGCAGCCGCTGGAGGCCACTCTGACTTATTTTAAGGAGCCGTGACATAGCTTTCAGAAATCGACTTTCTTACTTGTGTGTGTGTGTGTGTGTGTGTTTGTAGGATGAGGGAGGACAGCTCCAGAGTGTATGAAAACGTTGGCCTGATGCAGCAGCAGAAGAGCTACAGATGAGATTCACCTTTGACCCCAGTGCTCTAATAGTTCCAGGTAAATACAAACGCGCTCCTCCTCATGAAACGAGGGAAACAAAGGGTCATGATTTAAAACAGGGCAGAGGCTTTGTTTTTGTCTTGTTTTTTTCACTGACGTCCACAGAGAATGTTCATTTCCCTCGGAAAGGGGCGTGGCCACGTTGTTGTCGATGTTTACAGTTGATTTATGAAAACTAATGTCTATGAGGTGGAAACAGCAAATGGTAGTAACATCAGATTAAAACAAGTGAACACAGTTCTGGCTGCTCTGTAGTATAAGACAAGTATCTAAGTAAGTGCACAGCGCCCTCTTCAGGTGAGAATCTGGCAGTACGTCCTGTCACATGTCCACTTCTCTCTGTGTCTCCTTCAGGATCTTGATACCTGACAGTTTATTCGCCAGCCACACCTTGACGCCTGAGACTTGACCGTAATGGCATGGAACAATGGAAACACACACACACACACACACACACACACACACACACACACACACACACACACACACACACACACACACACACACACACACACACACACACACTTACACAATAACACACACATAATAATGAGAGAGACCAGACTCCAGGGTCGTCCTGTTCTTGCTCATCTTCCATGAACATTCGCCCTCTAGTTGAATTGTAAACCACTGTGACTACCAGAGGAGCCAAAAACACTAAATCCATCACTAAACCACAGTCTGAGTTCAGCCTTTGTAAATCTCACCTCCACAGGGGCTGCACGCAGCCAGCGCTCCCATCCGAGGGGAATCCTCGCTAACTTTAGCTTCTTTCTTTCTTCTTCTGTTTTTTTTTTTTTTTTAATTAACCAAAGGAAAGTTAGAACAGTGTGGTGTCGGTGGAGTTTCCTGAATAAGGCCACAAATAATGATTTTTAATCCATATTTCTCAGCAGATACTCGGACGTCTCGATGGAGCCTGATGTGGCTTTAAAACTGGGGCAAAACTTTCAGTGACTTATTTTCATTGTGTTTATACGGATCAATGATTCTGAGTGAAGAAGTACGTATTGGCTTTGGAATCATTGTATCATATTTACAGTTGATCTGTTGATTTATAATCCACTGAAAACATGAATTCTTCTTCTTTTTGTTTTGTGCCAGAACTGCCTTGAAGAGAAATGTAAAATGCGGGCTGTTCAGAGAGTGAATTAACTTTTTTTGTTTGTTTGTAATTTTCTACTTCACATGGATTGAATATGCTTATGTTGGGATACACAGTGTTTTATTAGTTAACCATTCCTGAGCTGAAGCCTAATGTCCTTACTGCTGCACTTTTATTTCGCAGCATGAACAGTTACAGTCGAGCCTTGATTCACCGAGTGGATTTACTAAAGGATCTAATCTGGGGTTACTGCAGGGGTTTAAGGAGGGGGGGGTGTACATGTTTATCGTTTGTTTGTTTTTTGTTTTGCCCTCCTTCTTTCAAGCCTGCACTTCTATGTCAACGTCCCAGTTTGACATGTAAAGATTTCAGGGGAGTCTGTTGTGTAATCTCAGCTGCAGGCGTCACTACAGACACACGACTGCCAAAAACACTTTGTTTTTCTTTCTTTTTTAAGTGCAAATTGCTTTTTCATTCTTTTCTGTTCTTTTTAAAGAGGAAATGCCTTTTGTGTACCATTGCCTATTTCGAGCATTACATGTACTTAAGTTTAAGAGTCACTGTTTTTAAAGAGTAAAAGCAATCGCTCATCTCTCGGCCCCGGCAGCGCAGACGGCGGCGGGCCTGGTTATTGGATGTTCAGGATTCACGTGTCACAAACTCGCACGTATGTGCACATGCACGAGGAGAGTATTTCCTGCTCCGTAACGTCGCTTGTCCCACTCTAACGCCATTTTGTGTCAGTGCCGTGGATGTATTATAAGAACCGGATACAGAAGTGCACCAAGCTATGATGCAGTGGGCAGATGGTGGTACTGCAGCTTCTGAGTTTGTGGTGCCATGCCGCTCAAGATGTCTTCTGGTTAGCTAACATTGAAAGAATACATTTTGGCAAACAAATATTTCGAATCTTTTCGGGTTTTTAGAGGTGAATCAGTGTTTTTTTTAAATTTATATTACTGTACGTGAAAGAGTGATCGGAGGTTCCACCGGCTTCCGACCCTGTATCCAGTTCCGATGATAGATCCATACTCTGTGCACTAAATACCGAGCTAAGCAGCAGCTGACGCTCTTAGCATTGAGAGAGTGGCGCCATCTAAAGGAGAGAGAATGTTCAACTTGAGATTTTTTTTTCTTCATTTCTTTGTATCACACGCTAATTCCCCCCCCACTCCATGGAAAAGATGGATCTCGCCCTCATGTTGGCTCGTTAACCTCGAGGCCACACCCAGCGGCCAATTAACTGAACTTAGCATAAAGAAGCACAACAGTTGGAAACGGGTGGAAGCGGCTAGCCTGACCAAATCCACCCATCAGCACCTTCAAAGCTCATCTCATCCCGTTTGTTTGGTCTCGGAAACAAACAAAGAGTTGCGATGCGCGAGGTGTCGCCATAGCGATGAAGCTCGGTTAGCGGTTTCCAAGCTAAACCAAGCTAATCCTGCGTCAGTTCTGGCTTTGCCCGGTCCAACATGAGGGTGGCGTGGAGCTTTGACTTTATACACGAGAAAGCAAAATAAGCATCATTCCCATGGTGTTAACTGTACTTTGAAGTTCTCACACTGTCGCAGTATTTAGGAAAAGGTAAATATTTTGTACTGGAGTGATAAACCCGCTCACACCCGCTCATTTCAAACACGTGGCCTCAGCGTTTTCCGTCGGTCTAAGCTTCCCCCGGCTTCCGCACGTCCACTCACCGTCTCTGGCCTTGAGAAAACTGCAGTCTCGTGGTTTCAAGTGACTGCGCTGACTCGGCGTCTCCCAGCCGGGGAAAGGGAAGCGGCGGGCGGCTCTTCTCTTTGCCTTCGGGGGAACACCTCTCAAACAACCGCCGATCCCGCCGCCTCTTTGCGTACAACTCATGATATCGGTGTTTATTTCAGCGCTGCTTCTTTACGCAAAGTGTTCTTTGAAAACGGCCGGACGTCATCTGACTCGAGGAGACCTGCGGTGTGGCTCTGTGTTTGCAGTGGAATGGATCGGGGCTTGTTGTTGTCTGACGTTTTTGGTGCCGTGCCCGTTTGTGCCGTTCCGTGTCTGAGGTGAGAATGTGGCTTCGTTATCCGCCGAGACTTTGTGGATCCTTTGGTTTGTTTGTTTGTTTTCCGCAGATGATGAAACTGCTTTTCATTGACCATGTAAGCAATCTTGGATGCATAGATGTGCCTTCTATGCATATGCCGACGTGTATGTGATAGCTAGCTACGACACGAACAGTGCTCTTTAGTTTCCACCGCCATTCAAGAACCTGTAACACTTCAATGTGAATTCTTACACCCTGAACAAAACGACAAAAAACAAAACAAAAAAAAAAGACAAAAAGGACAAACGGTGACCGCGATGCAAACAAACTATATTTTTGAACATGTATATTGTACATGAGTACCAGGTAGAGGAGAATGTACTTACTAAAAACATATCTACTTGCCAATAAGATATACTGTATGTATATTCCTACAGCTTTCTCCCTGTGACACCGTGCACAGGGAGGGACCTCTCACAAGCTTCAGAGGTTTATTGTGTGACTTTCAATGCAGTTAACCATGTTAACTTCCTCAGTAACAATAAACAGCCTCGCTCATGTCTCATCAACTCACCGCTCCAATTCATTTCGTGGCTTTGATTGACAGCTCAGTCTGGGTCAACGATAGAAAAATGTAAATGTGATATCTAACTAACAAAACCAAAAAAAAAATGGAATGTTTTCGTATGTCTCGTATATTTGTGTGTATTTTGTCTCCCAAGTCAGAAAACACATTTTTCTTTCTAAAGGTGTAATACGTACGATTTTCTCAAAACCTGTGAAGGACAAACACGTGGAAGGGGAGAGTCACTTGTGGAAGGAGGGGTCCTCTCTAACTTGCACGTTCTGCATATTAAACCTTTAAAGGTACAGTGTCTAGGATTTGGTGATATCAAATGGGGAAGTTGCAGTTTGTAAGAACCTATAATATACTTGCGTTTGTCCATTCTGGGCTCCTGTAGAACCATGGCAGTGCCCTAAGGGAAAGAAGACTCAAAGCTGACGTGACGAATCAAATTATGATTCTCGTATTTATTTAGTGGTTTGAGTGAAACAACATTTGAAGCTGGTCCTTTTGTCAGACCCTCCACATGAACTTTGACCCCTCCTTTCTTTTTGGATTCTTAATTAGATTCAGTTCTAACCACATTACTGTTCACATGGTGACCTTTAAGCACTGAACACAGATAACAGCTCAAACTGAATCCTGTTTGTCTCACACGGCTGGCAGAACCAGGACAATGACATTTTAGTCAAAATGCAGCAAAACAAAAGGACTGAAGAACACTTTCCCTCAGAGCTTCACTCTGATGCGTATTTCTCTTCATCTCGTCGTCCATTTTCTTCATTAGTTTAATAGATTAGATATTAAAGTGCAGTATTTATATTTCTGCACCATAATCCGAATGTTTAGACGTTAAGTGTTGATCGGAAATCAGTTGGTGAACGAACACAAGGCCTCGTGATCAATGATGGTACGTTTTCTTTCAACTCTCTTATCTTTAAGCAAGTCAGTGCCTGACCTCCAAGGGGCCCCAGACCTCCCGGGACACTGGGATCATGTAATCTGTGTGCTTTTCCTAATTGAGGTCCTCATCATGTGGATGACTCTGTGTCAGAATTGGGCTTTTGCACTTAAAACGATGCATGTACACACACACACACACACACACACACACACACACAGTCTTTCTTGCGAGCATCAGATTGAAGGACTTCAGACTCAGGCTGATTTGATGACATCACTGAGCAGAGACGTGTGTGTATGCAGGGCAGACACCCAGTTAGTCACCCCACCAACCCACACACACACACACACACACACACACATGCTCTTCGCTCACGTCATTGACCTTAAGCTCTCAGCATGCGTGGTCATGAATTTGGCATTTACCCATCACTGGTTATTAATGGGGCTTCACCCTCTCTTTCATTATGTTTTAAATGTTCACACTTAATGTGTTAGACCTGTTTTTATTCATCTATCTATTCATCTATTTATTTTCAGGGTGTGTAACACAAAAGAGGAGAATGAGCTGCTTTGGTTCGTTAAATATTATAAAAAAAAGACTGTTCCCCTGTAAAGTACCTGAAGGGGTCACACACCTTAAATACAGGCCATTGCCATTTCAATGACTTTGCTTGATTTAAAAAAGATGTTTTATGTTATTATAAGGGCAGGAGACGGGAAGTGAGATCTGGGCAAAGTGGGCGGAGTCTATAAATAGGGGCGGGGCCCTCACCTGGGCCTGTCACTTTGCCCTGAGACACCTGAGAGCAGCTGAAGATGATTGAGCTCATTATGAATCCACACATGACAAAGCTTTAATACAGAAATGATTGATTCATTTATTCATCTAATTTAATCTTAATATGGACTTCAGTCACCTGCATGTCTCCATCTCCACTTCATCAGGAAGTTAATGGTAACACACACACACACACACACACACGCTGAGCCTCTCTCCTCTGTGGTTTATGTAAGTGTCATGTTTTTGTATGTTAACATGTGAGTCTGAACCTGGAAACAACAACAACATGACTCATTTGTGGACTAAACATCAAACGAACGCAAGGCCAGTGATGAAAGTGGATCCTTGGACTGAGTTGGTGGGTTGCGCACATACACCCCGCCCACACACACACACACACACACACACACACACACACACACACACACACACAGATAGGCAAACTCCAAACCAGGGTCATGGAACAGAAATGTAAAGATGTATCTTTATATCTCCTTTTATTTTATCTTTATTATCATTTATCTTTACAGATTCTTCATCAAATAACTACTGTCTTGAAAATGCCATTAAAGCTCTGCAGATTGTGAGGATGTTGATATATATATATATATATATATATATATATATATATATATATTCGATCAGTGTATCCTCTCCA
>JAFBJT010094396.1:62309-76511 GCA_016785325.1 Chascanopsetta lugubris
TGCCCCCCCCCCCCCCCCCCCACACACACACACACACGCATACATCAGTCTGTCAGGTCGGTCCGTAATGACAGCAGCCTCTGACATTTCATGCACTGGGGACATTTTTCAGGAAGCACAACAGGGAGCAGGAGGAGATAGGGATGATGATGATGATGATGATGATGATGAAGGTGAAGGACACTGAGTTGATGTGAAGTATTTAAATATTCGTACTCAGCAGCCACTGACCGATGTCACGTCATGTCTGAAGCTCAAAGAGGTTAGCACCTCTGGAGTTTACACGCTACGTGCACATATCATCACTCATAATGTTGGGCTTTAATATCAAACATGGCCGAACATTCAGAAAATGACCTAAATGCACGTTGGAGCAATCTGTCAGCCAGGGGGCGCCGAGGAGCCATTGATTAATGGTATTGTTGTGGTGTTCACATGATGGATCAAGTACAGATGGAATACAGCACGATGTGATACGGGGCACCGTTGACCCTCCATACGTTATCTAAGTTGCCAGTGACCATATTGTGGGATCAGCTGCTGAGGGGGCGTGGTCTGTTCCAGCAGTCTGGTCAGACCGGGGGGCGAGAAGTTGAGGTCACGCGTTCCTCTTAACCACGTCCTCGTTAAAACAATAATGAGCGCACGTCTGCACAGAGGAAACGTCCTGGGGACGAGCACGCTGCTCACCACCGCACTGACATAACACTGCACCTATCTACATCCTTCCTTCCTTCCTTCCTTCCTTCCTTCTTTCCTTCGCTCCTTGCTTCCTTCCTCCCAATCAACACTTTCCCCGGCACAGAACCAGGAGGAGAGATGTTCACGTCTCCTCCTGTGGTCTAGGATCAGTCAGGCCGACGGCCATTGAGGTTCGACACAGTCAGAGCTGCGGTGGAGCAGATGGAGAGTCGGCAGGTCGACTATCTGCTTTAAAGGTGCAGTGTGAGAGATTTCGGTCATTTTTGTGACTTCTAAAAAAACATTGCCAAACAATTATGTACAGACATTATCAGGAATTTCTAATCGCCTACATTTTTCATTATTTCTCCATGACCCTTTAATGAGCCCATGAATGTATATTTACATGAGGAGCGGGTCCTCTCTATAGGGGCGGCCATGTTTTTACAGTACCCCAGAGTGGACATACTTTCGCATCTAGTGAGAATTGAAGTCGACCACAGGCATGTTCAGGAGTGTGAGGGAGAGGTGATGGATACAACATGCAACTCCACCTCTAGATGTCACCAAATCTCACACACTGCACCCTTAAGTGCAGCATCACACGTGGTTGTAGACGTTTGTCGCTCTGATCCAAAGTGAGTAAAGTGAAGGTGTGATTTCCTGCAAGTGCACGGACACTAAACGCAACACAGGAACACTTCCTCCTGATAAACATGCCGCTGCATCACCGCAGCTCTTTAATTCACTCTGCAGCCTGAAGGGCCACACTCCTGATCCCTCCTGCAACACAGAGACACAGCCTGATCTAATCTGAGATCATTTCAACACACACACACACACACACACACACACACACACACACACACACACACACACACACACACACACACACACACACACACACACACACACACACAGGTACACAGGTACACAGGCTCCTCTACATACATCACATACATACAGGCTGCAGCTGTGTGTGTGTGTGTGTGTGTGTGTGTGTGTGTGTGTGTGTGTGTGTGTGTGTGTGTGTGTGTCCCTGGGGGCTGTTTTTGTGAGCCTGATAAACAAAGAGAATCACAGGGACGCGGCTCCGACATGTTTCATGAATAAAAGTCATGGTGTCTCATCTCGTTGTGTTGCTTTGGCTCCACATTTTTTTTTTTTGCTGCTGTGTTCATTTCCCCCATCGTTGTCTTCTCCCGAGCTCGGCACTTTTTAAAATATATATTTATTTTTGGCCTTTTGTCTCAGCTTCACTTTGCATGCGACTCACACTCTGTGTGACTGTGTGTGTGTGCGTGTGTGTGTGTGTGTGTGTGTGTTCAGGATCGGCTGGATGATGAACAGGTCTGGCGGGCCCCCGGGGGACGAGCTCACAGATGAGGAAAAAGAGATCATCAACAGTGTCCTGGCACGTGCAGCCATGATGGAGGCCATGGAGCAGCAGAGGATTGAGTGAGTGAGCGAGCGAGCCAGAGAGAGAGAGGGAGAAAGAGAGAGAGAGAGAATGCTATGGTCTCTGTTGCATAGAATAACATCACTCAGATGTGTTGGCAGATGCCCACAGGCCTGAATGATTTTTGTGATAAAATATTGTGCCATGTTGTGTTTGTCCTCACATCCCCTCCTCTGTGTGTGTGTGTGTGTGTGTGTGTGTGTGTGTGTGTGTGTGTGTGTGTGTGTGTGTGTGTGTGTGTGTGTGTGTGTGTGTGTGTGTGTGTGTCAGGCGTCTCTCCAGTCGCCTGGACAACATCAAGAGGACGGCCTGTGGTGACGGAGACTCGCACTGTCTCCTCTGCGGGGCGGCGTTCGGACCCCAGGGCGTCACAGCTGTTCTCTGTGTCCACTGCAAAAAGGTACGAGGACACGCCCCCTGGAGGACAGGGGACCCATGTGTACATCTGCCGTTGTGTAGACGCTGAGAGGTTTCCCGTGGCGATGAGGCGCCAGTGGACTGAACACTAACTCCCTCTGACACACGCCGTGTCACTGACGGTCCCGTGCATCGCATTCTATTTCCTGTTGTTCTCGTTAGGGGCTCTCGTTGGATTAGCGCTACCTGAACAGACAGGGACTCTGTGTGTTTCCATCACATGTGATGTTTCCATTATAAGTTCAATGCAAATGACGTGTGTGTGTGTGTGTGTGTGTGTGTGTGTGTGTGTGTGTGTTCACAGCACATGTGCAGCAAATGTGGGATCTGGAGCAACAGCCGGTCGTGTCCAGTGTGGCTGTGTAAGATCTGCAGTGAACACCAGGAGGTGAGAGAGTCAGTGTTTGCTTAATGAAGAATAAACAGAGTAATGAGGATGTGAGTGGATCATTCTTTAATCCAGTGATCGATCGATACAGTTTGATTTAACCCACAAACAAACAAACAAACAAACAACACGTGAACACTTTGAGTGAACCACTTTAACTCTGCATCAACACATTTAACTCAAAGGTTTATCTTTGGATAAACCGCTTCAATGGATTTCCGGCCACTAGGGGGCAGTAGAGGCAACTTGTGAACGCACCATATCCTCATGTGCTGATTGTTGTTTAGTGACTACAGGCACAGATCAACCCAATGCTTCATCTGCAGATGACGAATCTACTGTATATGGGGCTTATTTCTCTTCTTTGAGCTCTGTGTTTGGTCTCCACCTCCTCCACAGAAGAAGATCAGCTTCTTTGGCAGCCAAATTCTGCACGATGTGAATTGGTTAGTCTCTGTTTATGTTCACGTGCCGATGCACAGCTTCTGTTTCACGTGGAAACATCTGTAAGAGGAGCCAAAAGTGATCAAACAGAGGAAAGTTGTGATTTGGACCACGGAACAGAGATTGAAGTTGGGGGCGGAGCTTCAGACATAGCTGATGATTAGCTGCAGCTTGAAGGATCTTGCGATGATGCTCTAATTTTTTAAATTTTTTTTAACCTCAGGTGCAATCATCAAAAAACGGTGTCTGTGACAAGTTCGCCCAGTACGGTTCAGCGGCGTCTCAGTGACATAATTCGAGATGAATTGTTTGCGTTGCTGCAGGTGCACAAGCGTTCGGGAGCGTGGTTCTTCCAGGGCAGAGAGCAGCAGGCTCTGCCCGCCCCCCTCCCTCTGTCCAGACCTCCACCGTCCTGCAGCCAGAGCCAGGCAGCGCCAGAACCCGCAGCTCATTCCCAGCACAGACACGGTGACCTTTGATATGACTCAGCGACTGGAGGCCTTGACTACGACACAGTATAAACAGGTTGAGCGGTGGCGCAATGATATTATACAGCGGTGGAGGTGAAATGCTGCCTTTGTCTCCTCAGACATGAGCGAGGAGCCTCAGCAGCAGCAGCAGCAGCAGCAGCAGCAGCAGCACTCGTCCTCCCCTGGATCAGGACAATGGGATCAGACAGCAGCATCAACAGCTGACAGCGATAATGAGGGTCAGTCTCGTCCAGCAGCTGTGATGAAGACACAGGGACACGCGTTCGCCTCCAAACCGCCTCGGCCAAACGCACAGCAGGCCCCCGCCCCCGCCCCCGCCGCTGCCCCCGCCCCCGCCCCCGCCCCCGCCGCCGCCATCACCTCAGGTAACACAGCAGCGCCTCCTACCAAGAACGAACCCAGCTGCCTCTGACCCGACCTCTGACACATTCAACATCAACACCACTATTCAGAGCGAGTGTCTTTCTCCCTGCAGCTGTAGAGGAGACGGTGTCCCTCGCGGCCGCGGAGGACAGGAGACAACCTGTTGTCTCCGCGTCCTTGTTCTCTCATCCTCCCGCAGCCAGAACCGTTCAAGCCCCGCCCCCAAAGCCCGCAGCCGCTCCCACAGAGGACGAGGACAACGACTACGACTCAGATGATGCAAGTATGACAGATCACCTCTCGTTGGACACGCCCCCTCATTTACATGTAGAACAAGAAAGTGTCCGTAACTTGTTTTCATCTCAGTACAAACTCCACCTTGTTCACGTGGAAGGACGTTCCCAGTCGAGCAGGGGGGTCCAAACTATGGCCCGCGGGCCAAATGTGGCCCGCGAACCATTTATAAATGGCCCACAACAACGTCAAAAATAAAATACAATTCCATTATATGCAGAAAATATAATGGAACGCGGCCGACACATGACTGTACTGCACTTCTTATTTCCAACACGAGGTGGAGCTGATTATCAAGCATGATTTACTGACATTTGATTGAGTGCATTGACTTTAATAGTCTTTCCTGTATGAGGCGTGATACTTCCTGTCCCACAGGGACACTGGTCTCTGTGGGAGGAGCCAGATGAAGGATCTGATGTGTCCTCCACAGTGTCTGATGTTGCCTCCTTGTGTGTTTGTGCTCTCAGCCACTCTGGGATCTCTGGAGTTCAGCCTCCTGTACGAGCAGGAGAGTCACACCCTGCACTGCTGCATCATTAAAGCCAAGGTGAGTCTGCGGAATTAGCCAGGAGAGCAGACGAGATGGGGGCGGGGGGGGGTCAGAGTGAGACCAGATGAGATTGGACGTTGACAGGAAGTGGACGAGATGTCGCCTCGGGGGAGGAGACGTCTCGAGCGGAGACGGACGAGATGAGGGCAGGCAGAGCAGAGCGGGACGGAAAAAGACGAGTCTGAGAAAAAGGCAGAACAAGACGAGACAGGGGAGGTTTGGAACCGGACGGGATGAGACAGGACTTATCGAACACCCGTAAATTAGATTCACAGATAAACGAACGAACGAACGAACAAACGAACAAACACTGACGCAACATAAACACTCGGGGCGTCTTCGTCCCTGCTGCTCGTCCCTAAGTGTTTGTCTCCGTCTCAGGGTTTGAAGCCCATGGACTCCAATGGACTGGCTGACCCGTACGTGAAGCTGCACCTGTTACCTGGAGCCAGTAAGGTACAGTCCCACCATGGTGTGCACACTTTGATTTGAAAGGTGCCGTGTGTACGATTCGGTGACACCTGGAGGTGAAGTTGCATGTTGTGTCCATCAGCTCACCCTCACCCTTCTGATCATGCAGGAGAGCCTGAGGTAACCTACGGAGTGTTTATTGTCGTTAGGCAGGAAATGTCTTCTTTTTTTTAAGGGTAATGAAAAAAAATTCACATGATTATAAATTCATGAAAATGCCAGTTTATAACTGTTTTGTAATATTTCTATAAGTAACAAAAATGACCAAAATCTTACACACTGCACCTTTTAAACATTTCATCCACCTCTAAAGTTCAAACATTGAGAACTAATCTCCTTTTTAAGATTCAACATGTGGAGTTTAGTGCCATCTAGTGGTCAGGTCCACTAGACCCAATGGAACCTCCAGGTGATCAAATAAAAGGGAAAGCCCTCTCTGGGATCGGTGTTACGGTTGTGTCATCCGCCATTTGTAATAGAAAAAGATGAGGTAAGGTCAAAGAAAACTACGCACTGGGCCTAAAGGACCTGCTGGAAATCAGGCGCGCCTTGTAAAGTTACATCTCATAAAACCAAAACCACGATGAAGCCGTGAAGATTGTGCAGCAGCAGCAGCAGCCGGAGACATGATGAGCTCTGTGGTTTCATGACTCAGCGTTTGAAGCAGGAGATTGGGAGTGTGTATTATTCGATTTGGGACTCGAAATGAGATGATACTGCAGTAATATGTGAGGTACGTGATTTATGCAGTGAGGACGTGTCGTTATTAAACCCTCCGCTGTTCCTCCCCTCCTGTCTCTTTGTCTCGCGTGTCGCTTCCGCTCCCCAGTCCAACAAGCTTCGCACCAAGACGCTGAAAAACACCCTGAACCCCGTGTGGAACGAGACGCTGGTCTACCACGGCATCAACAGCGATGAGATGTCACGTAAAAGTCTGCGGTGAGAACCCGACCTCTGACCTCTGACCTCCGCTCAGGCAGCTCTGTTTGAAAAATGTCCCCCCGTCCGTCCTCAGACTGTCTGTGAGTGACGAGGACAAGTTTGGACACAACGAATTCATCGGAGAGACTCGAGTGGCTCTGAAGAAACTGACCTTCAACCAGAAGAAGAACTTCAGCGTGTGTTTGGAGAGAGCCATCCCGGTGGGAGCGAGCAGGAAAACGCTGAGTCATGACATCATCAACTCATGGATCACGTGTCAATAATATCGACCCTTGCTGTATTTCTCTGTGCAGGTGAAAAAGGCAGTGGGAGGCTCGGCCCGTGGAATGGCTCTGTATGAGGACGATGTAAGAACCTCACACACTCAATGATCTAAAGTGTAAACGGGAATATACTGTGTATGTTTATGTTTATCCAAAGCCTGATGTATCCGAGAGGCACTGATGTGATACGGATCTGGTGTCTCCAGGATGTACTGGATCCCTCCTTTCCGCTATTCCTTGATCCATATAAGGATATAAGGTTCATTGTTTCCCATATCATTTTACATGTGTTTATGCAAAGTCATCGTGTTCTCTGACACTCTGCTCTCATGTTACCTCATCAATGAGTTACACAATTTATATTTATATATATATATATATATATATATATATATCATATATACCACAAGTTTAAAATAATAACAATATCAATAATATCATTCGAAGAGTTATCTCATAAACAATGGTTTTAACAAATGTACAAAAAAACAAAAAAACAAAAAATAGAAAGTAAAACATTTGAAACGAATGTTTTGTTTTTGACCTAACCTTTGTTGTGATCAATCCGTGTAAGCCTCAGACTGAGTATTTGGGAATCAAGAAATAATTTGTAACATACAAAGATATAAACTAGTGCACATTCATGTCAAAGCACGTCACCCTGCAGGACAACAACAACATACAGGACTTTATCCATGTACATTTGTACATTATCGTCCATTAGTCAAGTGTAATCCTGCAGCTATGTGCTCAGAGCTAAGAGGCATTAACAGAGTCAAGTTAAGTGCTGCTTCTTTATATGTGTGTGTGTGTGTGTGTGTGTGTGTGTGTGTGTGTGTGTGTGTGTGTGTGTGTGTGTACACAGATGACTGAGGGGGACGACTCAGAGGAGCGTGGCCGCATCCTGGTGTCTCTGATGTACAACAGTCAGCAGGGTCGCCTGGTGGTGGGCGTGGTCCGCTGTGCTCACCTCGCCGCCATGGACTCCAACGGATACTCGGACCCCTTCGTCAAAGTGTACGTGTGGTCACATGCTTTTAGAGCTCAGGGCGCAGAGCGGCTCCTGTGGATCTCCTCACATGATCTGGCTAAACCAACGTCAGGCCAAGAGGTCACATGATGTCTGCTGAAGGCTCCGCCCCCCTCAGAGACCCTGTCTGCCCACAAAGCCCCACGGGATCCTCTTTGAAAAAGTGATGCCTTCCCAGTTTCAAAGGAATCGATTGTTTAGTGGGCGGAGCTTATGTCTTAATTGATCCCTTAATTGATCCTTTTGTAGAGCAGGTTAGTCACTCAGCATACGTTACCATGGTTACTAAACAATCATGGTGTCACGTGAAAACTCTTAGATAAAAAGCCACTTAGATACTGTATGTCTGTATATCCATCTATCTATCCGTCTGTCTGTACATGCAACTTCACCTCGTGACGTCACTAAATTCTACACACTGAGCCTTTAATTCTATTCATCATAGATGTTAAAGGTACTTTGCCTCTCTCTTGTTTCCTGTGTTGCAGATGTCTGAAGCCCGACATGGGAAAAAAAGCCAAAAACAAGACGCAGATCAAAAAGAAGACCCTCAATCCAGAGTTTAATGAGGTGAGCTCTCCTCCATGTTTGTTGTTGTTGTTGTTGTTGTTGTTGTTTATGAGCTCATCCTCACTTCCTGTTGTTTCGCCTGTGATCGTGATGAGTTCGTTTTTTCTGTTTTTTCAGGAGTTCAGTTATGAAATCAAACACGGAGAACTTGCCAAGAAAACCCTGGACATCTCAGTGTGGGACTATGACATGGGCAAGTCCAATGATTTCATTGGTGAGTGAGGACATTGGTTCCAATCCCCTTTCTCCATCTTCATAGAAGTCTTAAAGGTGCAGTGTGTAAGATTCGGTGACCTCTAGAGGTGAAGTTGCATGTTGTATCCATCAATTCACCCTCACACCTCTGAGCAGCAGGAGAAGCTATGGTAAACTTCAGCAGTTCAAATTAAAATGATGTTTAGTTTGGACATTAATGGGCTAATGTAAGGATAATGGAAAAACACTAATACATGTAGGTGATTATAAATGAATAAAAATGTCAGTATGTAATTTGTAATTTTTTTGTGAATGACAAAACTAACAGAACTCTTACACACCGCACCTTTACAATTTGCCTGCAGAATTGAGAAAAACACAACACACACACTCATATATATATTCATGTCCAATATTTACTTTTTCACACTCCTGTTGAGGTACTTTTGTAAAGTATGTTCTTCATTTAAATCTTGTTTACACAAGTCTCTCTCTCTCTCTCTCTCTCTCCCTCTCTCTCTCTGTGTCTCTCTCCCTCAGGTGGATGTCAGTTAGGGATCCAGGCTAAAGGCGACTATCTGAAGCACTGGTATGACTGCCTGAAGAACAAAGACAAGAGGATCGAGTGCTGGCACGTTCTGCTCAACGACAACACCCTGAACTTCGAGGATTAGAACCCGCAACCTCCCGTCCACGTGTCTGCCTCGCCCCCCCCCCCCCCCCCCCCCCCCCCCCCCCCCCCCCCCCCCCCCCCCCTAGATGATATAGTCCTCCTCCGAGCTCGTTAGGTAGATTGTCCCAAAGTGCAGAGCCTGTTTGCAGGTGAGCGTCACGGCTGCTGAGACTGCTCACTGATATCGAACCATCATCTGGAGGAGAGTCGGCCATGTTGAATGAAGTCATCGCCCTCCCCCTGACAACGCGCCCCACCTGCTTCAAAGCAGAGCGAGGGAATCCCCCTCGTCCGTGTCACTGAGGTCATACGTGGCTTCATCAGCTGGTCCATGTTATTCAAGCGCCGCTTACATCAGCCAGAGTTCCCACTGTTAATGATTATGGTGCAGAACATGAGGTGAGGACGGATGTTTGGTCGATGAGATGATGTGAACACTCTCTCTCTCTCTCTCGCTCTCTCTCTCTCTCTCTCTCTCTCTCTCTCTCGCTCTCGCTGCGTTGTTGTGGTTTGATACAGATGAAATATCAGTGTCATCACTTCCTGTCCCGTGCATGTGAGCTTCCTGTCTCTCGGCTTCAAAAAAATCCCCAAACTCTGCACGACGTGGTGTCATGACAACTCAGAATATGCCACAGGTTCTCCTGAAATGTTGCATAATGGATTTCTGCTGGTGCAGCACACATCAGGATTCCTGTGTGTGTGTGTGTGTGTGTGCGTGTGTATGTGTGTGTGTGTGTGTGTGTGTGTGTATGTGTTCATATTGATGCATGTGTGGAGTCATGTCGTAGTGAACACGTGGCTGATGAATAAAACACTGCAGCATCTCCTCTGCCTCTCTCTCTGCGTGTGTGTGTGTGTGTGTGTGTGTGTGTGTGTGTGTGTGTGTGTGTGTGTGTGTGTGTGTGTGTGTGTGCGCGTGTGCGTGTGTGTGTGTGATGAGCTGGTTGTGTGACATGGAGGAAAACTTTGTATTTGTCAGGCGAGGTTTGAACCAATCAGCAGCCACAGACACGCAGCCAGAGGGGTGAGAACTTTGACTCCTCCTGATAATGATCCTCTCTGAGTGGGTGAGAGTTCACACACTCACTCTCTCCTGAATCACTCTCCCACCTCAAATCTTCAGATAAGTACGTCCAGGTCAGACTGGAGACCCAAACAAACCATGACGGGGATGTGACCCCAAAACCTACTGAAGGCCATGATTTAGGTTGTTTGCAGTGAGACTCCTACACTCAAGTTGTATCAGTTATTTACTGATGGCACATTGGCTCAGAGTGTCAGTGTGTGTGTGTGTGTGTGTGTGTGTGTGTGGGTTGAGTGTGTTGGTGGGTGGTTTTTCATTTGTCAATATCACAACCAGTCGGCTGGTGAGTGTGTTTGAGGGGGCCCTCTCATGTATCCCTCCACAGTGAGAACATTATAGGAGTGATGGGTGTCATGGAATCGTGGAGGTCGAGAGCTGATGAGAGAGAGAGAGAGAGAGAGAGAGAGAGAGAGAGAGAGAGAGAGAGAGAGAGCGCACAAGGACTCGGAGCCAGGATGTCTCCGCTTGAGACCCTCACTGTCGACCTGGAGGACAACATGTGTCGTGAGCCAACTCAGGGGAATACTTTTCCTCCACAATGGGGACTTTATAGGAGCCATTTTGGGGGTTTTGGTGTGAGGGGGTCAGCATTATTCCTTAAAGGTGCAGTGTGTACAATTTGGTGACATCTCCTGGTGAGGTTGCATGTTGTATCACCTCACCCTTTCCATTCTGACGTGCAGGAGAACCTATGGTGGCCCTCAGCTGCCATGAAAGCTCAAAGGATGTTTAGTGTGTCCACTCCGGGCTGTTGGAAAAACATGGCGGCCCCCATAGGGTGGAGCCGCCTCTGGTGTAAATATACGTGAAAGGCCAAATTTTAGGGTTATGTGAAAAGCAAATCATACATTTGGGTGATTATGCATTTATAAAAAAATATATATAATTGTTTTGTGCTTCTATTTATATGTATAGGAGTCGTAAAAATGGACCAAAATCGTCCACCTTTAAACTACAGACGCACCTGATGAGCTGAGGGTTTTATCCTTCATTAAATCCATGTTGCTCTCAATTCTCTTTATTTATTTTATTTTTTTAAATCTCTGCACACGTGACTAAGAACGACCACAGTGAGATGTCAAAAGCTGCTAAAGTGTGTGTGTGTGTGTGTGTGTGTGTGTGTGAGATCAATATGCCGTGTCACTGTCACAGTCAGCCAGATAGAGTGAGAGACAATTTGCCAAGACAATTAAAAGAGTTTGTTTGTGTGTGTGTGTGTGTGTGTGTGTGTGTGTGTGTGTGTGTGTGTGAGAGAGAGAGAGAGAGAGAGAGAGAGAGAGAGAGAGATGTCACATGACACAGTGTCATGCAGTTCACTTTGGATGCATGCAAAATCCCCCTCCACCTCCACACACACACACACACACACACACCCCTCCCACGCCTCCTCTCCTCCTCATTTAAACCTGACCTGGAGTCAGTAGCTCTCACACACACATACACACACATACACACACACAGACGGAGTGAAGCCTCCATCACTCAGCATCTCCCCTCTTCATCATGACGCACATCAGCTCCGCTCTCCTCTTCCTCTGCTCCTCTCTGCTCTCTCTCTCCCTCTCTCTCTCCCTCTCTCTCTCCCCCTCTCCCTCTCTCCGCTGCCTGTTGACCAAAGTGTCAACGGACGACGAAGTCCACCACATCTTCCTCTACCAGGACGCGCGCGCATCCTCCGCGTGCCTCTACCACAGCGTGTGGTCTCGGGAGCGCGCGCTGCAAGGCTGCGTGCGGAGCGAGGACGCGTCCGTGGTCAGCAGCTACGAGTCCGTGTGCGCGCTGCGGCCGCAGGACTTCACCCAACACCCGGATCCGGATTCGCTGCTCGAGTCGCTGTTCATGGGGCCCCAGGAGCGGTGCACCTCTCTGGACCCCCCGGGCCTGGAGGCCCTGGGGTCGGCTGTGGTGAGGAGGAGCGTCCGTGGTGCCGGAGTGGAGGGCCGTCAGGGTCAAGATGAGGGGTCAGAGGTCAGGAGGCGCGTGAAGAGAGGTTTCATTGTTCCTGGGACTCTGTGGTGCGGCTCTGGGAACAGGGCTCCATCATACTCTGATCTGGGTGAGTCAACATGGTTTCACCATGTTGTTCTTGTGTACACATGTACTTAGACTGGACTTCCAGTGGGAGGTGCTAGTTACGGTCAGGGGTCAGACCTGAGGTCAGGGTTAAGGTCAGGGTTAAACATGAACTGAGCACATAAAAAAAAAGGTGTGTACAATGAACACACTCCTATAAGTGTGTTGTATTTGCAAAAGTGCAGTGACTCTAGAGCCATTCTACTCTACTCAGTTCTATAGAACAGACATTGTTCCCTTATCTTTGATAATTAAGACCCGGTTAGGGTCAGGGATCAGACCTGAGTAGTGGTTAGGTTAAGGTAAGGGTTAGGCACAAACAGGTCATGGATAAGGGTAGAAATTAAAGGCTGTTTGCAAAATTAAAATGACAGTAAAGCCATTCTATTCTACTCTATCCTGTGTTAAAGACTTTCCCCGACAGACAAGTTCCCCTTATCTTTAATGATCCTACAGCTTCAGCAGTAACCACCAAACTAATGTGACTGACCCTTGATCATAGTCGGTGACCATGGTAACCATCAAAGCTCACCGCACCTGATTATTCACAGTCAGGTTAGGTCACTGGCTGCTGGTAAGAAGCTGAAGCTCAGGTGATGGATTGGATGTCAGGTGGTAACAGGTGTTCAGGCACAGGAGGGGAGCACTGAGGACACCTGGTGGACAACTGGAGGAAGTGTCAGGTTTGGGCAGGTGGAGGGAAAAGTGCAAGGCCTGCGTGAAGTGAGCAGGGCGTGGTGGGGGCGGGGCTTAGGAATACCTGTGAGGTCAAAGATCAAATGTTTGTTTTTTTTTAGTTATTAAATCGATTGTCTTTTTACATGTGATGGTGTTTTATCATACATTATTTTGTATTGTATTATCATATATCATTATAGTGTTATTCAGTTTGTGTTGATATCGCAGTTTCCCCCTCCTCCCTGTGCAGGAGTCTTCTCAGACACAGACAGCTGCTGCCGGGAACACGACCAGTGCAAAACCACCATCCTGTCCTTTCACACCCAGTTCGGGGTGTTCAACAGTAACATCTTCACCATGTCTCACTGTGACTGTGACAACAGGTGAGCTCTCCATCACCCACCCACATGCACCACACACACACACACACACACACACACGTGTGCTGTTTTCTAACTGCGGACCACACAATTCACAGATTCCATCGCTGTCTGAAGGAGGCGAATGACAGTATATCTGACGTGGTGGGATACACCTTCTTCAACCTGCTGAAGATGCACTGCTTCGATTTCTCCCACCGACTCCAGTGTATAGAGAGGAACTGGTTTGGGATGTGAGTAAAGGTCCAAATGGCCCCTTAAGATAAGTCATATTAAAACGACATCCTCATAAAACCTCAATGGTACCTTCCAGGTGTAAAGAGAGTAAAATGGCTCCGTACACTGCCGTCCACCCACCCACGGTCTACGAGGCTGCCTCTCCAACAGAGGGCGCCACCGACACCTCCACCATCAACACCACCTCACCTGCAGAGTCTCCAGAGAGCAGCACCTCACACCCGCAGCTTCTCTCCATCGCCGCTGCTGCGTCAGCAGACCCCACACATTCAGCCGGGTCACCCTCCGCCTCCATCGCTCCCGTTAGCTCCTCCCCCTCCTCCTCCTCCTCCCCCTCCTCCTCCTCCTCCTCCCCCTCGTCCTCCTCCTCATCCTCCTCCTCCCCCTCCTCCTCCTCCTCCTCCTCCTCCTCCTCCTCCTTCTCCTCTTCCTCCTCTTCCTCCTCCTCCTCCTCTTCCTCCTCCTCCTCCTCCTCTTCCTCCTCCTCCTCCTCCTCATCCTCTAGGGTCAGGT
>JAFBJT010094396.1:80944-95944 GCA_016785325.1 Chascanopsetta lugubris
GTGTGTGTGTGTGTGTGTGTGTGTGTGTGTGTGTGTGTGTGTGTGTGTGTGTGTGTAATCTTGGAAGGACTTGAACAGGATATTCATGTTGTGTTCCTGTCTTGTTTTGTCCGTGTTACATGTGAGAGAGAACAGTGTTGTTCCTCCAGCTTGACCATTTTCCTGTGTGAACTCCTTCATTTTCCTATGATAAAGGTGCATTGTGTAAGATTTCAGTGAAGTGAACTTGAGTAGAGACACAGTGGTGCGAGAAGAGCTCATCATCCTGTCTGGACCTTTAAACTATCTGAGCCATAAGTCAAACATGGAACTCATCACTCAACACATCAAACTCCCATCTCATAGTCTCCTGTTTTCACTTGAACTCTTGACTCATTGAGGCTCCCCCCCCCCCCCCCCCCCCCCCCCCCCCCCCCCCCCCCCCCCCCCAGGATGGAGGGCTGATTGTGCACAGGTGCTCCCACACCTCTGTAAAAAAATCATCCCACCCACACAGATTGTGCTTCCAGCTTTATGTCCTTCGATACGTTGCCGTGTTTGTGCTAACTCAGCATGTCAGTGAGCTCTGCCTTACATCACATCTGTCATATTTCAGCAAGTGTTTCATAACAACATGGAGCAGGCGCTGATAGTGATGGAGCCTGTGGAGAACAGCTGTGGGAGCAGACTGTGAATTTCAGCTGGATTTAGTTGAGCTGTGTCAGATCTGCTCTCTGAGCGGAAGTGGACAGGAGGATGATGATAGATAGAATTAAAAAAAATTCACCCCGCACAGTTGTCATGGGAAATCTGACACACTTCATACGTCGTATAAGAAAAGGTCGCTGCCCACATGTTCAGTTCCAGTGTCTCTCACTCGAAGCTCTGGGTGAAAACAGAAAAACTCACTTCCCTGAAACTTCCCTTTGCAAGTTGTAGGAAGTTTTAGGAGTCACTCCTGTCTGCATATTTCCAGTGTGTATCCAAAAACGTCACTATGTATGTGTGTGTGTGTGTGTGTGTGAAAGAGAGAGAGAGAGAGAGAGAGAGCGAAAGAAAGAGAGAGATAATGAAGGCCTTGGTGTAAGCTCTGGTGAGAGGACAAATTTGGAAACACCAGATCAGGGAGGAAAGCAGCTCTGCTGCTGCTGCGCTTCACCGTTTCACTGTTTCAAGCTACAGATGCAAACCCCAGTGTTTCAGGCGAGTGTGACGGAGGAGAGGAAGAGGAGGAAGAGGAGCCTCCTCATCTACTGTCTGAGCTTATAGTTGATCAACTGTACTTAGACGTACTTAGAGAGAACTGTCTCAGTGTTATTGACCATTTAAATTAGACTATTTAGTGAGTAAAGTATTAATACGCTTTGAAACGTGCAGCACTTTTGATATGACACATTATTCTTATTCATACTCTGTCACTGAAGCTGTCACAGGAAGTATGGGAAACCATGCATCTTGCTCAAGAGCACTTAGAAGTGCAGACTGGAAGAGCAGGGGATCAAACCACTGACCCTTTGGTTTGTGGACAACCGCCCGTGTGATTTCTGGTAGATTATTAATGGAGTGATGTTTTCAATTGAAGTTAAATGACATTAACCTGTCTCTCTCTCTCTGTCTCTCTCTCGCTCCTCAGTTCTCCCTGTTCGGTTCTCGCTCCAGCAGCAGAACCAACAACCCTCCCTCTTCATCCTCCTCCTCCTCGTCCCCTGCCGTCGCCTCGCCGTCGTCAACTCCGAAAAGGGCGGAGCGACCGATTGGCTGCAGCCCCTCCGGCCTGAGCAAGGCTGAATTCCTGGAGCGAGTGCGACGCAGTAACCAGGCCTGCCAGCAGGGGGATTACGGCCTGGCCGTGCGTCTGTACAGCGAGGCCCTGACCGCCGACCCCCAGAACTGCATCCTGTACAGCAACCGATCGGCCGCCTATCTCCGACTGGGTCAGTACAGCACCGCGCTGGACGACGCCATCAAGGCCCGACTCATCAACCCCAAATGGCCCAAGGTAAGATCCATTTCGGGCATTTCAGGAGTGGGTGTGTCCATGGAGTGGACGGTTGGATGGATGCTGATGGATGAATGGATGGATTCGTCACTTCTTTACCTTTTAGAATCACCTCATGCTGCTATATTCATGTTTATACAAGGGGTAATAAAGTCAGCATTCCTGTCTGATGCCCGAGATCACCTGTTGTGACCCATGGTTCTGTCAGACCCGGGTTCAGAGAGTCAGACTCGGGTTCAGAGAGTCAGACTCTGGTTCAGAGAGTCAGACTCGGGTTCAGAGAGTCAGACTCTGGTTCAGAGAGTCAGACGCAGGTTCAGAGAGTCAGACTCGGGTTCAGAGAGTCAGACCCTGGTTCAGAGAGTCAGACTCAGGTTCAGAGAGTCAGACCCAGGTTCAGAGGGTCAGACCCAGATTCAGAGAGTCAGACCCAGGTTCAGAGGGTCAGACTCAGGTTCAGAGGGTCAGACCCAGGTTCAGAGAGTCAGACTCGGGTTCAGAGGGTCAGACCCAGGTTCAGAGAGTCAGACTCAGGTTCAGAGGTTCAGAGAGTCAGACTCGGGTTCAGAGGGTCAGACCCAGGTTCAGAGAGTCAGACTCAGGTTCAGAGGGTCAGACCCGGGTTCAGAGAGTCAGACTCAGGTTCAGAGGGTCAGACCCAGGTTCAGAGAGTCAGACTCAGGTTCAGAGGGTCAGACTCTGGTTCAGAGAGTCAGACCCAGGTTCAGAGGGTCAGACCCGGGTTCAGAGGGTCAGACTCTGGTTCAGAGGTTCTTTTAAACCCAGTGAGAGGAGGAAGTAGCAGAAGGAGGCAGGAGGTCGGGTCTGAGACGGAGGTTCTGCCAGGCCTCTTCTGTCTGGACATGTGGGGCCCGGCCAGCTCGCCTTGACTTCCTCTCTCTGTGTGAGAGAATGGACGGAAGTGGTGTTTGGGTGTGTATGTGTCAGCGTGTGTGTGTGTGTGTGTGTGTGTGTGTGTGTGTATATGAGTGAGTGTGAGAGAGAGAGCTTTGCACGGCTGTTATTTTGTTTTCCAAACGTTGGCCAGGCCTTGGCCTGAGTTTGGCACTTAAAGACAATAACAGAAGCAACATTCCTTCTGTGTGTGTGTGTGTGTGTGTGTGTGTGTGTGTGTGTGTGTGTGTGTGTGGCAGTGTCATAGCAGTGGGCTTGCCGCAGCCTTGGCCGTGGGTCAGATTCAGGGTCGAGACTAATGAAGTCCCAAAAAGAGAGAGTCTGTGTGAGGGGGACATTTACTTCTGCTTCAGCTCTTTCTCTTTCTGCTCCTCCGCTCCGTGTCGCCTCCTGCTGTTTGTCCCACCGCTGCCCCTGTCGACTTCTCTGTTGGCACAACAGGCTCAAATACACACACACGCGCGCGCACACACACACACACACACACACACACACACACACACACACACACCACACACACACACCCACAGAAAGAACGAGCGACCCAGTCATGGGAACCGAGGGGTGTAGCTGGTCAGATGTGGTGAATGCTTTTGAGCTTATCAGGGAAACACAACTCTACAACAACAACAACAACAACAACACTTGAGTGTGGTTTGATGTTGTTGTGCAGCTTCATCACGTTGTTGTCGCACTCGGGGCTTAGTTGTGAAAAAAGCCTTTTGTTGCTTTGTGATTTAAATGAAGTCACAAACTGCGGCAGGAGCGAGAGCCTCTTTGTGTGTGTGTGTATGTGTGTGTATGTGCGTGTGTGTGAGGCTTTTTGATTGTAACCCTCACGCCGGTGCTTTTATTCAGATTCCTGAGCCTGGTGCATTCTGGGAAACGTCTGCTCCTCCTCTCAAACGGCTTAATTCTGTGGTCCTGGATTAAGACATGTGTTTGAGAGAAGAGTTAGGTGATAGAATATTGGCAGTTGGATGATGATGATGATGATGATGATGAAGAAGAAGCTGAAGAACTCCCCCACAGCACCTCTGACCCTATATTGTGACTGTTCAATCAACTGCTGGTACCAAGGTCAAGGGTCGAGTTTCAATCTGATGAGATCATCACAGGAGGGAAGGGGCCAGATACAATGTCACACAACCACTTTATATATACTGTGTGTGTGTGTGTGTGTGTGTGTGTGTGTGTGTGTGTACGTAATTGAAAGAAATGACTCATTCAGTTGAAAATATTCATATTCAATCTCACCTTTATTTAGTATTTGCGACTCTTTAAACGAGTTCTTCAACATGTTGAAAACAGAAACCATGTGTAGCGCCGACATGGAGATAACAAACAGGGAGAATCGCCCTCGTGGTTGTGTGTGTGTGTTGAGACACTTGATAAAAAAGAAGGCCAGAAAACCTGTTGTTTTTGTTGCGTTGGGTGAACCGAGTCTTTAATCGTGTGGCTGAAAGTTAGACGTTCGAATCCGGAGCGCGGCTCCCAAACACCCTGCGGCGGAGCCGTCGCTGGAATCGGTGCAGATCATCAGGCGGCGGTGGACGAGCTCTGGCCTCTGAAGTGGAGGCCAACCAGATGGCGGCCAGCTCCGCCTGTTTACGCAGAGGGCCCCGAGGAGCCGGCCCCATGCACCGCGCCGCCGTCCCCTGTCATTAACCAACGTACTGGGCGACCACACGCTGCAAAAATATTACCGCCATACGCGCAGGGGGAGGGTGGAGCCTGAGAGCAGGACCTAAAATGGCCTGTTCAGGAGGGTGGGCCACATGTTTATACTCTGACCCAGGCAGAAGATTCAATTTCCTCCTGTTTGGGCTCCTCCCACCTTTTCAGGAGCTGTTATATGTCCCATGACTTGATGTGAGGGCAGTGCTGGACGTGAAAGTGTGTCACACAGATCCGAGTCTGGGTCAGTGGGATAATCCAGGACTTAGTGCAGCATGTGAGGAGACGCAGCTCTGTCACCTATGCAGACTCTGTTCCCACTGGATCCATAAACTCTCCCCCTCAGGAAAACCTCTGTACCCGCCAGAGTTTGACACCCCTGCTTTGTATCACAGTATATTTGTTCTCTATTATCATTCTTTTTGTTGTATTGGGTCTTAGTGTCGCAAAACTTACCCAAACAAGAGACCAAAAAAAAACAACAAGTGTATATGCAAAATACGATGAGGTTATCGGAACCGGCCCACCTTTCCGGGCACTCTGCCCTGCGCCACCTGTGAGCCAATGGCATCGCGCTCCCTCGTCTCCTTCCATCTTTCAGGCTCCAACACAATTAGGAGCCCGATTTTCCAGAATCCAACAAGCTAACAGGCTAACAAGCTAATGAACGAGACGCAAAACAACACCCCAATTACCTCCCCTGGCCAGCAGCAGTATGAAGTCTAATTCATCATTTGAAGCTCTCACAGATAATGTGATTAATGAGTTGCTCCATAAGATCATCAGGAGATTATCACCATTAGATATTACGGCTCAGTGTTTGGTTTATTTTTGGACTCACATTTATTTATTTACTCATGTTTTCAATGGCTCACCCACAAATATGAATTAATTGATCACTTACAGCTGACGAGCATAAACGTTACTCATGACCTTAAAATCATCCAATAATCTAAGTAATTACCCAGAGAATGGTATATATTTAAATGTCTGCTGCAGGCATGAATGAATGAAGGCATTCTTCGCTGTTTCTGTTTAATATTATTTGTTCCAGTTGCTGCAGTTTGAAAATTGATGCTTTACATGAGTATTTATATTAATATTTGTAAGATATATTATTATGTTATTTAATATTTTTAATAACATCCCTAGGTATTTCAAGATACTGCAGTTGTTGTGATTTCAAGGGCCCACTATTACCATTTAAATAGTTAATGTTTTATATTTCATGTATATTTAAAGAATATGTTCTGTGAGTGTGTGGATGATTCAGTGCCGAGCTGCTGTCCTCAGTTTTTATAGTGTCTCTTGGTGAAACAGCAGTGAGTCAGAATTACAGGTTGTGTGTTGGCCTCAGTCTGGCCAGGCTCAGACTGTAATTACTTATCAGTGTCTTTAAATTAAAAGGTGAACTAAAAGTAGCCTCTGTTCAAATGTCCTTGTTTGTGAGACGCTTACGTATGAACTGAGCCCACTGAAGAAAATATCGCCAGTGCAAGAGAAACTGTGCTGTGGGATTAAGTGAATATACTGAGACTCAGGGTGAAACCACGTTCTACCACTAGAGGGCAGCACTGATGTACTGGGACACTGTCTGGCCACAACCACTGGGAGCTCCAGCACAACTTTTCCTTTGTCACAGCTCCTCTCATGACCTGCATCACATGAGGCTTTGCACTGAAACACCCATGTGACACAACAAGCCACTCTGACACATAATGGCTGCTCCCGGGTCAAGTGGAGATTGTTGCGGGTTCGAATCCTTCTCTTGTCTCCTCTCTTCTTCTTCTTCTTTCCTCACGTTATCTCGCCCAGCAGCAGCAGCAGACGGAGCTGCAGCTTCCTGTCTGTTAATTCATTTGATAACATGTTTGCAGAAAAGTGCTCATCAGCAGACACACACACATGCACACACACACACACACACAGACACACAGATTGGAGCTGGAAGTGAAATGAGCCTAATTGGCTGGTGTGAATGATGAGATACGCTCTTACTCCTCTCTCTCACTTTTTGGTTCATATACCACCGTCTGCTCACATGCAGCCACACTCAGACTCTGCTCTCTCAGCACCCATTTCCATCCCATAATACTGGAATCCTCCCTCTGCTTACATCTCCGCAGATTGTCAGTCTGTGAAACATGCAAGTCAATACTGAAATAGTATTTATTCATCAGAGAGCATTGACGTGTTTGACTCAAAGTTTTTAATTGTTTGACTGCTCCAATTATTTTGACATGACCACAACGCGCATGTGTGTAGGACAGGTTGTTCATCAGTAGAGTGCATCACTAATGTATCAGCAGCAATTTGGGGCTCAGTATCTTGCTCAAGGGCACTTCAGCACACAGAAAGGCTCAGCCCCATGGTTACAGGACGGCCCACTTTTCCTCCTGACCTGTGTCGTATCACAGATTCACAAAATAATAATCAGTATGATAACAATGATAGTGATGATGATGATGATGATGAAGATGATGATGAGACAGACACCAGGGAGCTCATCAGCACAGAAGTCAGTCATGGTGTGAATCCTCAAACAAACACTGTTACAGGCTCATGTGTTGGGCAGCAGGCCAGCAGCTCTGTGCCAGGCTCACCAGCTCCACCAGCTCCACCAGCTCCACCAGGCATATGTGCCACCAACTGTCTGTCTGTCTGTCTGTCTGTGTGTGTGTGTGTGTGTGTGTGTGCGCGCGCGTGTGTGTGTGTGTGCGTGAGCGCTGTTGAGAGTATCAATGATCAGCGTCCTACATGAGCCTGTTTATTCCTCCTCGTAACAGAGCGAGTGAAAACTGTGGACACAGACAGACAGAGCGCAGATATCAAAGGACTCATGGACTCAGCACTTCCGCCTCTATCAGATGGAGTTCAGTCTGCCTCCTATGTTCCAGCTTATCTTTAACCCAGAAATGAAATTACATATTCATGAGTTTCAGTGAAATCATTCAGGGCAGAGAAAATTGAAAATTAACTGAAAGAAGACATCAAATATAGAGCTCATATTTACATTATTNNTATATTACTTTGTCGCCCGAGAGTGTTGAGAATGGGCGAATGCTGTATTTTTGGTGTTAATTGTGGAAAGACAAGTGCAGTGCCAAAGGTGCGAACGTGTCTAACATGTCATCACCACCTTCCTCCTCCATGACGCTCTGTTGCTGCTGCTGCTGCTGCTGCTGCTGCTGCTGCTGCTGTTAATTCCAGAGGAAGCTGAACGCTGTGATGTCACATGACTAAATATGACCTTCATCAGGGTCCTGAGGGAGCAGAGCGCACGGCTCAGTGTTCAGCTCCTCACTATAACACTCCTGTCAGGCTCACCTTAGTAATACGGTCAGAGGAGCTGAAGTTACCAGGTGTGTGTGTGTGTGTGTGTGTGTGTGTGTGTGTGTGTTAAAGCCCATAATATGCACAGTTTGATATAACCTTGCCATAAGGTATGAACATATCAAAGTGGCTATTGGTTAACCAAGTGTACAGTGGAAGCATACATACAACAGGCCCCACACACGCACACAAACACACACACACACACACACACACACACATAGACACACACACACACACATAGACACACACACACACACACTGACCATATGTGTTTCATTGGCTACATGTTGTAATTTATTATGAACCCTGGTAGTTTATGTTTACATGATTTTCTCCCCCTCAGAGTGTAAGAATTTAAGTGTTTTTGTGTGTGTGTGTGTGTGTGTTTGTGTGTTGGCCATTGTTGCACAAGATCAATATACTGTAATCTGTGCTGACACCATTACGATGTTGACTGCAGGGTGCATGACTGTGTGTGGTGTGACTCTGATACATTAAAGAACAATTACCTGCTGACATCTAAATCAACACACACACACACACGCACACACACACACGTACACACACACACCTGCATGTACAGTATATTAAAGCTGCTGCTATCGTCCTTATCTCGCGCATGTCTGTGAGGAGTAAACAAAAGCAGAAGACGAATCTGAAAACGGCCTCAGAGGAAAAACTCATTTCTGCAGCAGAGCAACTGTCAGAGAGGAATGCACCAAATTTATGTCCGACTCCCAAAGTCTTTATTTCTTCTTCTCCTGTGAAAAACGTAGAGCTCCACAAACCATGTTACCACGGCAGTGAGAATCACAGAAGTAAAGAAATATGGAGATATTTGCCGTTACCTCATTACTATATACATTTTAAGCGTCATCGTTGGACGTTGAACTTCTAACCTGAGGGTTTTATCACTCTGTCAGCCAATCAGTGTTCACGGCTGCGGTGCAGAGGTGTTAGCCGCCTCCTCCTCCTCCTCCTCCTCCTCCTCCTCCTCTCACCTGCTCCCTGAGGGGAGGAGATCAATGTCAAAAGCTCTGGGATCTGTTACCAAATCAATATCTCTCTCACTCTAACAGCACGGACATGTGAGCTCAGATAAGACACACACACACACACACACACATACGCGCGCACACGCGGACACACAGCTGGACACATCTGATAACCAAACACCAACCGTGGCCTCATTTGATTAGCCCCCCACCATGACCCCGACATGACCCCTCTCTCCAGCATCAACGCTGCTGTGCCATTTGACCCCTGACCTCTTGACCCGCACTTGTGTGAATCACTGTCAAGGATAGGGGAGAAACAGAGGAAAGGCCGCTGGTTCGATACCTGCTGTGGCTGCAGGGGAACAGTGTATGTGTGTCTGCTTGTATTAGTACCTTTGTGGGGACCGTTTAGAAAGTTGCGATGGGAATGCTTTATTTCACTGAGTGTCCTCACTATGATAGAAATACAGTCGTGTGTGTGTGTGTGTGTGTGTGTGTGTGTGTGTGTGTGTGTGTGAGACAGAGATGATGTTAGTGTTGGTGTCAGCCATGTATGGTAGCAAAGATGAATGGTCTCATTTGAGGTGGCGCCCTGAGGCCACACACTCTGATGATGTAGCCACACTGCTGCAGACTGGATCTCACACTGAGACCATGTTCACGCTAAGTACTGATAAATACTGAAAACCCCTTTCGTGTGTGTGTGTGTGTGTGTGTGTGTGTGTGTGTGTGTGTGTGTGAAGCGGGCCTCTGTCTGCAGCACCATTTCAGGATTTCACTGTACAGGCTGAAACGTCATAACAATAGAGAGTGATTTCGACGTGTCTGCTCTTTTGTCTTTTGGAAGGCGGAGCTTCATCATGGGGGGGGGGGGTTGGAAGGATGGATGGATCTGATAACAACATGTCCTCCAAATTCAACGGTGTGGTACAGACACGACCACAGTATTATTCCTGCTGTCCACATACAGCAACAGTGTCTCGCTGTACAGTTTGTTCTCGTGGCTCTAAGTCAATCACTCTGTTCTGATTCTAAAAGATAGAATTTGCTGGAATTGCCTTTGATCTTCAAAGGAACATGACAAACCAGCAAAGTTAGGACCCTGGAGAGCTGGCAGGAGCGGGGTGCACCTTACCGCATACTACATCCCATTCTCGTCCAGGCTTCACCACAAACAACTGCCGGATCGGTACTCGGTTGTTCTTGGCTCTGGCTGAAAATGATCCTCACGTGGGCAAAGTGCTCATTAGGACAATGTAGAAGGTGATGTGCCTCACCTCAGCATGTTGATGCGCTGTATTAATCCTGTTAGCATTAGCTTACAGCATCACTGGACCTGCGTCGCTAACACGCATGGCTCTAAAGGGGCCGAGCTTCCTCTTTATTATACACAAACAAACAACAGCCACAGGTGCAGATTATAGGAATTTATTATTTTCAGGATCAGGACGGATCAAGTTGAATTATTATAAATCATCACAGATGCCTGGCAGGAATCATTATGACTATTGTTCTACCCATAGAGACCATGCAACTACACAGACAGCGGCTGCTTATATGTGGATTAGAGTGACATCATCAACATACTGTGTCATTTTTCGGTCCAATGTTGACTTTGAGACACATTAACCCACAAATACCTTTTATACGTTAGTATTGATCTGTGTGGCAGAGCTCAATGTTTTTGTAAACGGTTCATTTTGGATCCAGTAATTCATCTTTTGTCTTTGTGCCATGAAGTCAGGGGTTTTATATTATTGTTTTTCATTTCGCTGTAATGAAACTATGAGCTTTAATTTCAAAGCAGCAGCAATAAATGTGTTAAAAACGCAGCTGAACAACAGCACGAGCTCACAATCACAGAGATTACAGTCACACACAGTGAATCTGTGTGTCTCTCTCACACACACACATGCACACGCACACACACACACACTCACACACAGTCTGAGCCACTACATTCATCACTGCCAAGGTGTGTGTTTAGTCGTCATGTTGGCTGTGGAAAGTGCTTCATCACATTGACTTTCCTGACATATGGTGTGTGTATCTGTGTGTTTATGTGTCGTGCTCATCAGTGTAGTGGTGTATATGTGTGTGTGTGTTGTGTGTGTGTGCGCGCGGTGGCAGACTGATGATGCCAGTCAGAGAGATGAATGAGCCTGATAGAGATTTGATAGAGAAACATATGTGGCGCTCGGCTCCTGTGACGAACATGTCAACCAGACTTTGAAGCGGAGGTCAAGGTTCAAAGGTCACGGCTGACTCCATTATTCCCTCGCAGGCACAGTGTCAGGTCGACTCGGCGGCAGCGGAGACTTTATATGTTATGTTATTGAGGTTGGCTGCTGTATGGAGCCATTTGCAATCCTCTGGTGTGCGCGTGCCCGTGTCGGTGCCCGCTAACAGGTTGTAAATATGCAGTTTTACACTTTTCATGAAAAAACAATGAGGCAGGCTGCAGCAGCCATGAGCATAAACAAATCTCACACACGGGCTCCGAAACGCAAGACGATGCATTATTGATAACAACTGAGGCTTTAAGCTCAACCGTGGGCCCCACGACCGCGGGAGGGTTTGATATGGACCATCACGCACCGACATACTGTCCATGCCCCCACATGCGGGATCAGACCACAACAATCAGGAGCGTGTTCTCTCACATGTGATCGCTAACGCCCGTCACATTTGATCCCACTACGTTAGACACACCCAGTGATACCCTAACCCTAACCCTCACCCACCCTACAAGTTGACAGCTGTTGCATTGCCATGTGACTCTAGTCTGTGTTGCAGAGATGTGGTTATGTTGTTTGGTGAGATATGTAAACAACGATCACTTCGTCCCCGTGTTGTGACGATGCGTCTCGTGTTGTGTTTTTGCTTGCAGTTCCGCCCTCCAGGCAGAGGAGGCGCCGTGCTAGTCTTTTTGCACCTGTAGTTTCAGCGATGGTTCCAATGGTTTTCCGCTTTCCTCGAGTCTCCTCGTCGGCCTTTGACGTTCACATCCACTCGGCAGGAAACTGCTCCCCCTGCAGGCTCCCCCTCGCCCTCACTCATGGGAGCAAAGTCCAACAAGTGTGGCAGGTCCCACGTTACTGAAGCTGTTGACCCCTTTTGCGTAGTATCAGTTTAAGCAGGAAAATGTGTCACAGCGTATTTTGATTCAATATAGTTTTGTTTGGATTTCCTGCTTCCGATCCCGCCTCGTGTCCGATTATAGTGTGACTGTGACAGCTGTGTGTGTGTGTGTGTATGTGTGTGTGTGTGTGTGTGTGTGTGTGTGATCAGTGCATCAGGCAGCAGCATGTGTTTAAGCAGAGAGTGAATGGGGAGCTGACAGTCTGTGGGACTCCACATCTCACTTCATTGAGCTGGCTGCAGATGACAGCCAGTCACTCTGTGCGACAAGGATGAGAAGTGAAGGAGCGTAATGAAATCAAATCTATTTTCGAGGGCCTCTCACCTCCTTCAATCATCCGTCTCGCCCACAGTCGCGCGCGTCACCTGTCAAAGCCCACGCCGGTCACATGACTGCGCTGCGATCGATGTGTTCGGACGCCCAAACACAAACAGACAGGTCTCATTTCTCTCTCTCTGTTGCATCTGCAGCAGTTTGCGAAGTTTTCTGTGTGTGTGAGTGAAACAAAGTGAAGCTGCTGCTGCTGCTGCTGCTGCTGGACTAATTACATGCACACATGCAGGTCAAGGCAACGTTATTGTCATTCATTTACATCCATGTTGCAGCCGCAGAGGAACGCCACTGAAATAGTGCATTTTGTCTCGTGTCCTTTGTGTCCAACTCCAACTCACGTGTTCATATTTAGACACCACGTGTGTTATTCTGGATGACACAGTGAACAATAGTAGCAGCTGATGTCAGTGCAGATGGCTGGCAGTGATGGAGGCGGAGTCATCACTCAGCTGATGACCAAATTAAAGCCACAGTCAAGCGCGAGTGGTAATTCTCCTCTAAACCTAATTTACCCTCGGTCATTTATTTCTGGAGATTAGGCTGTTCTTTAAATGACTGACAGTGACACACAGGCGTGTGTGTGTGTGTGTGTGTGTGTCTGTTTCCCTTTCACACTTTACTCAGTCAACTCTTAATCACAGGGTCATGGGTTCGTGTCCCAAGTTGGGCGCCAGATTCCAGACCCCACGGACTCACCGCTCAATGTGCGATGCTGCAGAGTAGTCACGTTTACATTCAAGTCCGCGGACATGTTTTTATTATGTGGGGCGAGTTTTATAATTCTGATTATGACTGAAAAACAAACACATTGTGTTCGGCATCGGCCTCTTCGTAACAAATGATCAACTCACCCTGTTTATGTTAATAGGAGCATAATATCTCCGTGTCTCCTCAGAATGTATCTGCTTATGCAAATGAGTTGTATATCGATGTCATTCATCAGAGGCAGGGTTGGCTGCAGCCAGGCGGCCTCTGTTCACATCTGTGTGTGTGTGTGTGTGTGTGTGTGTGTGCGTGCGTGTGTGTGTGTGTCAATCAGGCCTGGGCGCAGATACACTGAGACATGTGGAGGCACATTAATTATCAGGAACTCTCACCACATCCTATAGGTGCCTATTAGTCTGTCAGCTGTCATGTAACTTTGAGTTTGCTCCCTCTCTGAAATGCTCTTTTCCTTTCCTGCCTCCAACACACACACACACACACACACACACACACACACACACATAAAACACACACACACTCACAAAGAGATCCTGTATTTCCATGCAGCTTCACATGTTCACATCGATGCACAGATGATCAACTCCAATCCAATCGTCATAATTGTTCAGTGTCTTTGAATGACAGACCACACGTGATGTAACACCTGTTGATTGATTTCCTTTAGTCTTTCTCCACCCTGCACCAGTCGGGGGGGGGGGTGTCTTTTGTATTTGTTTGTGCAGGGTAAAGGATCCCGGAGGGTCTTTAGTCACAGATCCACTGTCCCTGCCCTCTCGACTTCCCCGATCCACAATAACATCAGCCTGAGCTCGGGTTTCACACCGGCCACCCTGGCCTGCCCCGACACCCTCAGGGCTGAGACGCACAGGAGGTGTAGGGTTCGCTCCTCTGCACCCGCTCTCAACCACTCGGCTTTATTTTTGAAGAACAATGTCAGTCGCTCAGCGACATGCTCCTGTTCCGGCATAATATGATAACAAATGTCTCGTTTTGTTATCGTTGCCTAAATGTATTCTGGAGGGTCTTTGGAGTTGGGTTCCTGTCGTCACTTGTTGGACATTTGCAGATGTGCATCATGAACTGACTCCAGGTTTGGCCGCCATTTCAAATGTTGCCTATTTAAGTTTGAAAGTACGTTTTCGACTCCGTGAGGCTGAGCACTGTTAATGCTTTGAGGTATTTTGGTATTTAGCCTTTCAGACACGCAATAAGAGAGAGAGAGAGAGAGAGGAGTGTGTGTGTGTGTGAGAGAGAGAGAGAGAAAGAGAGAGAGCATTAGAGAGGAAGTGTGTGTGTGCATTAGAGTAGAGAGAGTTAGTATTTGGGGGAGGGATGGAGAGAGTGATAGTATTTGAGTGAGAGAGAGAGAGAGAGAGAGGTGAGAGAGAGAGGGAGAAAGGGGGGGAGGGAGAGAGGGTGTGTGTGTGAGAGAGAGAGAGGGAGGGAAAGAGAGAGAGTGAGAGAGTGAGAGAGTGAGTTCCAAGTATATTGGGGGTTGTACCGGTGCGGCTCTCCCTCAGTCCAGTGGATGGTTGTCCGAGGGGAAGGAGCGCACAGGCGATGCCGGGACCGAGTGTCAGGACAGCGGCGTCTCCTCGGTCTCTTGTCACGGGATTACAAGTTTCTCCGGCGCCGCTCCATCCAGCGGCTCCGCAGCGGGCGACACGCCGGCGGGGGCAGCCGTGAGGCGGCTCTGACATGCCGCTGCAGCCGCGCGCTCCGCTCCGCTCCTCCACCTCCACCTCAGCGGCTGCTGTCACACTCTGACGCCGCTCACCTCACCTCTGCTCCCGCAATATGATGAAATGGCAGCCCCGGAAGAAGGTGAGTGGAGAGGGGCTCCACTTTGCCCCGGGAAGTTTTGGTGGAGTGTGTGTGCGTGTGTGTGTGCGTGT
>JAFBJT010094396.1:100944-111290 GCA_016785325.1 Chascanopsetta lugubris
CTTAAACTCAAGTGTTATTGGTTGAAGAATTGAGCTTTCCCAGCATGCCTTGGGGCAGTGAGTTGCAGATCTTGTACTTTAGGGTAAATATGTTGTGCTATTGCTGAACGTTATTTATTTGTTGCCGTTTGCTGAAGTTAAGACATGTTGCGTGCACTTTCTCTCAGGTTTTGACTCACTGCTTTGAATCATCACTTGTTGCCGTGAAGCCCACAGATAAATAGTGAGTGAAGTGAAAGCGGCAGGAGAGGAGGCTTGTTTACTTCATAACCCATATTGAAAACATGATGTGCAGACGCGTCCTGCAGTGTGTGCTTGTCGGTGTGTGTGTGTGTGTGTGTGTGTGTGTGTATTCATTGCTCCGCGATAGCGAGGCAGAGGGAAAGTACAGATGTCACGCCGTCTGAAAAAGCGACTAGAGCGTCTCAGGAGAAGAAGGAGCGAAGGGAAGTGGAAGCCTCTTGGAAATGAAAGTGCTGAGCGAAAGGTGGAAAACATCACAAATCTGCTCTCTCAGCGAGGCCTGACGTTCCGCGTGCACGCACGCACAACCCACACGCGCACTATCGCCTGTAATCACATCCCAGACTGTTTCTTCTGCTGAATTGAATTGTAATTGGCAGACAATGGCCGTAACAATCACAATTCACTGGCTGGCGCACAGAGCGGCGGCGGCTCATCTAAATTGAGACTAAAGTGGGGCCATGGTTACTGATGAGCCCCGAGCGTTAATGAAAGAATAAAGAGAGGGAGCAGAGCTCATATAGGAAACATGAAGAAAAGGCAGGGGGTGGGGGGGCGGGGGGGGGGGGGGTAAGTAACTTAAGGGGGGGGGGGGGGGGGGGGGGGGGGGGGGGGGGGTGTAAGTAACTTAAATGAATTGGCCCCTGGGAGCCTGTGTCATTAATAGTTATTGTGTGTGATGGCAGCAGCAGCAGCAGCAGCAGCAGCAGCGTGTTCTTCTTCATCTGCACAGCCGTACCTGGGTGATAATGGAGCTGTTATTAGAATGTAAACACAGCTGCCCCTCTGGCCTCTGGTTTCCTCCGAACCTCTCATCGCCGCTCGCATCTGTATCGACCCGCTGCGGACTGCACCTTTAATGTTAATCCGCTGTAATCCTCACACTCAAGCATGTAGCCCGAGGAAAGTCGCACACACGTGTACGTGTGTGGCCACATGAGGATGGAGACTGTGAAGAGAGAATGTGGACGTATTAACGAGTCTTGGAGTCACTGTGCCAGGTAACTGCCGCTGCTGCTGCTGCTGCTGCTGCTGCTGCTGCTGCTGCTGCTGCTGCTGCTTCCCTGTGAGCCATCACAACCCGTGAAGCCTCATCAGGCCCAGTCTGAAACAGAGAGAGGCTCTAATTAGCTTTTGTAGGGAATCATGGCAGTGTCTTCTCTCCTCGCCCTGATTCACTGTGAGAGGAAACCGCATGTCTGCCGCCTTCCCCTGTGTAATCACTGGTCTCAGTCTCTCTCTCTCTCTCTGTCTCTCTCCCCCTCTCCCTCTCCATGTCCTCCACCTCTCCTCATCTCTCCCGGGATGATTTGGCGCTAATTAAAGCGGCGCACCGACGGAGGGGGCGTCGACCCCGTTCATAGTTTGTGTTCTGCGTGAGAGGTTCAACAGCAGGAGGAAGAGGAGGCGGCGGCGGCTGAAGTTGAGGTGTATCACAATCCCCTTTGTCTTTAGAGGTGAAATGTAGACAGTTACAATGAATCAAAATACCTTTAGTGGCATGAAAGGGAGGAGTTTCCTATGATCAGGTCACTTTTTAGCACCTTTAAAGCTCATTGTGTTGGTTGTCATGTCAGGATCCAACACTTTATTAGCTCGTCTGTGCTGCTGGAGTCAAACTGTGTGTCAGAGCTGAGGAGGTCAGGTGACCAGGAAGTACACAGGTACATAGAGTACACACTATGTAAGTACGTAGAGGGGGGGGGGGGGGGGGGGCAATGTAGTGGAATGACTCAACAACCAAAAATACTTTTACACATTAGACTGCTCATATTTTGTAAATATTTTGCGATTGCCTTTACTAAGTTACCCAGATTTTTTTTTTTACATAGAGTAATACAATCATGGAGACTTCACAACTGCAATTTTCTCTTCGTAACCATGACAACGAAGGTAAGCCACTCCTAGTAGTGACTCTCTGGGGGGCATGGTCTGTAAAGAATGACCCAAAATGAGTCAATCTGCTCCACAGAGGAAATAGACTGTGATAGCTCCACCCTCACTGCTGTCACCCGCAGCAGCGGTGCCACAAGGGGTCATGGCTCCAAAATATAGTTTGTAATAAACAAATATTGTTTGTTTACCATGCGTGCTCTATCAAAAACAACTAGTCGGCCTATATTATAGTATAGGCCGACTATAGTATAGTATATATTATAGTAACGGGGCGGAGCCAAGTCCCATTTACAGTCTCTCTGTTTTCAAAGGCTTTTTCGTCAAAGGCTGTTATGCAAATGAGCACACGTGTCATGTGTTGACACACCTGTGTGATGTATGACGGGAGCACTTAGTTTAAATCAGAGGATCCTCTCTAATGCAAACACCAGCAACTGCTCCACACAGAATCTAGATCACGTGGACGTTTCATCTGCATAGCTACTGTTTCTACCGACCCGCTGTGAATATCCTTTGAAGATCTCCCATTAAAGGTGCAGTGTGTAGGGTTTTGTGATGGGTTATCATACAAACCCAGCCGTGGCTCCCTTTGTCCTGCATGGGTTATACTGTAAATGAGTCTTCATCTATGTTCTGTTCTAATTCTGTAGTATGGAGCTCTCCGAGTGTCACAGCTCTGTTTACCGTGCACTGACCCCTCCCTGCTCGCTTCCCCAGCAAGGTGGATGTGCTCCCACGAGGTCAAAGGTCAGATAACCAATCAAGCGAACACTCCACCCGCTGCACGAGCACCGGCGCGCACACACAAGTGTGGCGCCGGCCGCTGAGTGACAGCCTAATTACCCGGTGTAAGGAAACCAAGCCCGAGCTGTTCTGTGCCGCAGTTTAACAGGATCACAAGGCCACGTGTCCTCTTCTTCTCCTTACTCTGATTTTAGCATATTTTTCTGCTGTATCTGTGTTCATGGGTGCGTGTGTGTGTGTGTGTGTGCGTGCAGTGTGTGGAGACATGGATTGTTTCATGGATGGCCTGAGGATAGAGGATGAAGGTCTGAGGGAAGGACGGTGGCAGCAGCAGCTGCAGTGAAGTGACGTCCTCTGCTCTTTAAAAAGCAGATTAAAAAGGGACGGATGTGTCAGAGCCTCTTTACATTGACCTCCACACGTCACATTTCAAAGGAGCGTTGAAAACGGATCTTCGGCTCGCATCAACATCCCGTTTAACTTTGATCCCCTGTGCTTTGCCAAAATAGAGGAAGCACCTACACTGAATTCTCCGCACTCACGGTATCTTGTGGGTGTGGCTGTGGCTGAGGGATCAGAGCAGGGCTGCCCAAACCGCCGCAAATTCAAAAAATATAATGGAATGTTGCCCACGCATGAAACTTGCACTTTATTGTAAATCATCATGAAAATGACTTAAATGGACTGTTGAATATGAAGTGAACGGCCGTTAGCTTAGCTCAGGACGAGCTCTTACAAAATGACCCGTCCTCATTATGACTGTGCATTTCACCTGTTCATCAGTGCTTTTGTTACATGAGTGAATGAAGAGTTGATTCAGCTGCGAGTCAACATTCATCATCATAACTTTTTAATTATGTGGGTTATGGGCATTATTCCCCCCCATGGGGCTGCAAGGGCTATAAAGGCCCCATTACCGTTTTTGTCGGAGTGACACTCTGACAGCTGTTTCCTCTAATTACTGGAAGGGAGCAGCGTGCGCTAACGGTCGTAACACTGATGTAAAGCACCAGTGACGTCCAGTGACCACGGTTACTGGTCTCTGCTGTTCGCCGGTGGAAGCAGAGCTCCGTCACGGAGGCTGCAGACAGACGGCAGCGCCTGATCTGTTGGCTCCCGATGAATTCTGTGTTCCCCGCAACATCTGATGCCAGGGGGGCGTCGCTGACGACCCTGCATATGGTGCAGGAACTTACACCGTATACACATGCGACACACACAGACGAGATACACACTCTGCTGCACCCTCTTTACCTGATTAACAAGTATTTCATGTCGAGAAGAAAAAGTTACATGCCGTAAAATGCACAGCTTTACACACACACACACACACACACACACACAGACGCTGTCTCTGGAGAGTTTTCATTCTCCTACATTCCACACACACACACACACACACACACACACACACACACACACACACACACACACACACACACACACACACACACACACACACACACACACACACACACACACACACACACACACACACACACACACACACACACACACACACACACACACACACACACACTGCATCTCTCAGACTAGTGAAGCTATTAGACTGTCTCGGCAGGTCTGTGTGAGAGAGCCCACAGCTGCTCGTGTAACATCTTTATGGGTCCCTGTGGAAACACTGGTTATGGCCACTCCAACTCAATTATTGCATCTTAGCTGGTGTCCCAGAGCGCCAATGATAAATATTCATGCAGATTAATCAGGGAACAGTTGGTGGGTTTGTGTGTGTGTACACTTCCATTCCTCACCTAAAACCTTGCATTTCTACAGTGCTTCGTTTATAATATAATAACAAATATAGTTGTAATTTAAATAAATGTAAAAACGAGCTTATTTTGGATCCAATTACCACAACAGTATGCCAACAGTTATGAAATGATGGCATTAGTAAACTTTTGACTTTGATCCTGTGATCCAACCTGAAGATTTGCTGTGATGATTCATCTTCTGAGTCAGGTTCATCACCACCTGCTTGGAGACCATCACAGTGATTTTAAGAATGTTGTCTTCAAAGAATAATGGACATCAGTCTCCCTGCATCCAACCTGTGGTAAGTTCAATATTTTCTTCTCGCTAAACTGTTACTGCCGTAAAATTAGGGTGGTGTTTGGAGGGTCGTTTTTATCTTAAAACCATAAAATTACGATAACAATGGATTTCTGCTAAGGTCAGTATTTTCCTCAAGTAGGAGGACGCTTGGACTAACGATATTTGCATGAGTAATTTTATTTTCAAATGAATTTTTGTATGTTCACAATGTTGACAGTAATATTTGTAGCATTTATTTGTCGTAAAAGTAGACGTTAGCTACGTTAAGTGATCTGTAAGCAGAAGTTCAGTGTGGGTGGATTTTTAGGATGAGAATCAGTGTGTGTAAACATCACTGCTACGTGCATGAGAAGGTGTGCATGTGCATAACCTTCTCCTGACAGGCGAGCCATCCTGCCACCATGTCGGACGACGACAGAATGGAAATCACCATCGGACAAACGATCACTTCGCCCACTGTCCGGTACAAGGTGCAGAAATGCCTGGGCAGCGGAACCTACGGGGTCGTCGTGCAGTGTAGGAACGAGAGCACCGGTGAAGCGGTGGCTCTGAAGATCATCAAGAACCAGAGAGACAACGAGCTGGCTCTGCAGGAGGAGGCCATGCTCAGGAGCATGAGAGAGCTCCACTCGGACGGGTTCAACATCGTCAGGCTGAACCACTCGTTCATCTTCAACGGACACGTGTGTCTGGAGTTCCAGCTCCTGGATATGGACCTGATGAAATTCATGAAGAGGAGCCCGGATCAGCACCTGCAGCTGAAGCAGATCCGACCCATTCTGCAGCAGGCACGTGTTCAACGTAACCCCTTTACCTTCATGGACACTGAAGGGACGGCCGTGACTTCGCTGAGGGGGGGTCCACGGAGATAACCCTGCTCTGTGCTTTCAGCTGGCTACGTCCCTGGACTTCCTGAAGAGCACGGGGATCGTCCACGGGGATTTAAAGACTGAAAACATCATGATGGTAGATCACATCAAACAGCCACTGAGAGTCAGAATCATCGACTTTGGCTTAGCCTGCAACAATCCCCAGCAACAGACAGGCCAGACCTTCCAGACCCTGTGCTACAGGTGAGTAACCATCACAACAGTCAAACATCATCAGTCACATGGGTTTGACGTCGGCGTTCGTCCTCATTCACCCTCATTTAAAAAAGACTTCCCTCCCCTCCCCCCTCCTGAGATGTCCTGAGATCCTGGCCAAACACCCTTTCACCGAGGCCATCGACGTGTGGTCTCTGGGCTGCATCACTGCAGAGCTCTTCATGGGACAGCCGCTGTTCCCTGCCACCAGTAAGACTGATCTGGTAAACGTGGCACACGCTACACTGCACTACGCTAAACACGTCTATTCAGGTCCAGGGGTGTCAAAAACGAGCTCCATCTAGTGTTCAAACTAAGAAGTACTGTACAGTCAAGTGCCAGTTTCATGTGTGGGCCAGATTCCATTCTATTTTTAGATTTTGCTGCAGGCCAACAACAAATGGACCCCTGTCCTTGTCCATGTTGACAGATTTCAGTTATGTTATGATGGAATGGGACAATATATCTGATGATGTTATCTGATGATGAGTTTGCTAACTTGAGCGTCTCCTCCACAGATGATGAAGATCATGCTCCGGGTTGGAAACCAGTACATTTTCTGGCCTCAACAATGGATGGAAAGAAGATTCCTGCTGACGCGCAGTGAGATCCTTGAGGTGGACGATGATGTGGAGTACTGCGACCTCATGTGGTTCATCGATGTTCTGAAGAAGATGCTCATGGTCATGCCTCATGAGAGAATCACTCCCAGAGGAATCCTGGAGCATCCGTTCATTACCATGTCCCACCTGCAGGGGGCTTTCAAAAACAGGCTCTAGTAAGCGTGAATGTGATGGATATAGATTGTGTTGTGTTTGAGATCTTTGGCTGACCAGTTTACTTTTTGTATTCCAGTGTGAAATGGAGTATGAATCTGATGGACATCGTCCAGGATCAGCGCTATGAGGATGGAAGCGCAGCGGCTCAGTCCATCTCGATCAAATCGGACACCGGGAACTCGTCCAACACCTCCGAAAAAGCCCCGCCTCCACAGAGGAGGAGAAAAATGAATCCAGCATCTACAACCCTTCAAAGAAGAAGAAGGGGAAGAATGGCAATGTCGAAACAGAGCATCACAGACAAAGTAATAGTCATCAGCGACTCCGATGATATGTGCGGCTCGACCCGTAATGGCGGCCTTAGGAAGAGGACGAGAGATGGCGAGGAGGTTTCTGTGCAGGACAGGCTCCGCCCACAGAAGAGAGCGAGAAAACGAGCTGCCAAACCTGCCTGTTTGAAGAGAGCCTCATAGTCAATTCTTCTCACCGCCTGAATAAAGACTTGTAAATTAGTGAAGTGTAAAGAACTCAAGGTGTATGTTATTCATCATTTTCTTGATGTTACTTGTTTTGAATCCAAGAGAGTCTCCATTGTTTTTTTAATCAAATTATTGTTTCTATTTTTAAGCTGTTTCTTTTTTCATTTATTTATTTATAGTATAATAAATAAGAGTATCCTGCAGGCCAGGTGACAATATGATTATATGATATGATATGATCATATGATATGTTGTATCGTCCTACAACAACAAAAGTGAACAAAGACTTGTTGAGAATCTATTGTTACAGAGAGGGAAGATCAGAGGCTGGAGGAGGCTGCTGAGGTCACGTGCCCGGCTTCATTTTACAAAGTCAATACTCCACTTAGCCCACAGCAGGTGATAGAACACATGCTGTGTGAGCTGTGAGCTTTGTGCCATAAACCTCGCACAGTCACATCATTATTTAAGAGGCTGAGACTCATTAAAAGCCCTAATCATTATTGTGAGGACGCCTCTTTGTTCAACTTTCCTCTTTTTATATTCTTTTTTAAAATCAGTCATCAGACTGGGCGGAGTTTAAAGCAGTGGCTCACAGCTCAGCCATGCACAGGTCCTCTCATCTTGCCGGGCGACATGATTCAAACAGGCTCTTAATGAACCAGTCAGCCTGTAAAACGCTGCTCAAAGGTGCTGAGCCAGCATCTTTACACAGAACTGGAGACACATCACAGAACACAAGTAAGAAACGTTTGGTCAAACACCTCGTCTGAACCTGCCTCACCGGGAGGGAAGAGACTCCATGTGTTGGGAGGTGGACTCCTAAAACCCTGCAGTTCACCGGGTGGCCACTCGAGGCTGGCTCCAAAAGTGAGTCAATCCCCATAAGACTCCCATGTCAAAATGGTCAACTCGAGAGGTGAATCTTTAAAGCCTGGTACAAATAATGCTTTTTGTCTCCAACGGGTGTCATCATGGACGTCCATGTGTATATACAGTCTGTGGTCTTTGTCCTCATTTTGTCTCCTGCACCAAAGTTTCAGTTTAAATGGACTAATTAAAGCAGCTGTGCAGGATTCACTTTGAATGATGTTTTTTTTTTAAAACAACCCAAAAAACGAGCCTCTACCATCTTTCTCTTCCCTAAAAAACAAAAGAGGAAGAGCTCGATGCTGTGAGGTATATTCACGTGTTCACTATGTGATGGTGCAGGTAGTTTGTTTTTGCAGTGAGGAGAATTGGAGCTGGCTTCAGGCTGCCACGTCTGACAGGAAGCTGCCCTCTTCATCCTCCCCCTCCTCCTCCTCCTCCTCCTCTAATGAATCACACGTCTCCTCTTCCTCGCGTCCTCTCACGTCTGTTCAAACCGTTTTGGTGTGAAAGCCAAACGAGGTCCAGTCCACTTTGTCCGCCCATGAAACGGGAGCGAAGGATTCATCTGCAGATTCTGTGATTCGCTAAAACATCAATCTCCATAACGTCTGCTTGATGTGATCCTCTCTCCCTCTCTCTCTTTCTCTCTCTGTCTCTCTCTCTCCCTCTCGTCTGTGTACTCGCTCGTCCTCTCTCTCTCACTCTCTCCTGCCACTTGTGTCGCCATCTGTTCTCGATTAATGTGACTTACGAGCAGTAATTGAAGCATCTGTTCATCTGGTGTGTATCCTTTCCTCTGACACGCCAACGTACAACACGTCTCACTCTCTCCTCCATCCTGTCTCGCTCTCTCTCTCTCTGTGTCTGTGTGTGTGTGTGTGTGTGTGTGTGTGTGTGTGTGTGTGTGTGTGTCTCTCTCTCAGACACCTGTCTACCGGCTCTCATCTCTCTCTCTCTCTACAAATATCTTCGTAAACAAAGTAAACGAGTGTAACGCCGCGCTGAGCGCACGCTTCAGTACGATTTCCAATACTGGGGTGACAACGTGAATTTCCCTCGAGCTAATGCTTGATCTCAACAAACAAACAAATAAATAAATGGATTTTTTGACAGGCAGACAAATGGACAGACAGTCAGACAAACAAAGGGGGCTTGCTCCCCCTGGTTTCCCTCCCCACAGCTCCCATGGTTCTCATGTCTATGGGCTCAGAGAGGACTCACGCTGCTATAAAGAATATACCGACATACAAATACTTCAGGTACTGGCAGGATTAGTCTGCTCCCTGGTATCGATCTCTGCCGTGAACCTGACCACCACCTGTCAGCTAACATGGAGGAGAACTCAGCTGGGAGTCAGTGTGCAGACCAGACCATCCACACAGGGACTGCAGGCGGGGGTATGTGTGTTAGAGAGGCGTGGCAGTGTATGTACAGTGTGTGTGTGTGTGTGTGTGTGCGTGTGCGTGTGTGTCTGGACACTGCCCCCTGTGTGAGCTCTGCAGGCGGTGCAGCCTGACTGAGCGAAGAGACAGGATGAGTGTGAGCAGGAGGCAGGAGGAGGCCCAGTCTTCCTGCTGTCACATTCTGTTTGGATATAGCATGTTTGCAAGCTCTTATACACACACACACACACACACACACACACACACACACACACACACACATCATGATGCTTTATATTTCCTCTTTTTGACATAACGATCCTCCTGAAGCTTTGCAGACGACACACACACAAACACATGCGCGCACGCTCACTCTGCCTCCTCTGTAACAGCAGCCAGGGCAGTGTGATGGTAACAGATTTAAGGGGCGGAGCTAAGCAGAGGTAGACAAGACAGGTGGGGCGTCCATATGTCACCACACAGACACGAGCCCGGCCCCTCGTCCTCCTCAACCTGCTGCCGTCCTCTCCGGCCTGGACCAGGGTCAGAGGGCAGGCTCGCTCTCTCTCTCTCCCTCTCTCTCTCTCTCTCTCTCTCTCTCTCTCTCTCTCGATAGATGTGTGATGATGGATAGACTTCAGTGGGTGGAAGTAATAATGGTTGCAGCTGTAATTACCAACCATGTATCTCTGTGTGTGTTAATCAGCAGTGAAATGACTCTGAGCCTTGTTCACATTATGCATTGACTCCAACTCACCAGGGACTTGTGGCCTAATGCATTAGATTAGACTT